>CAEGAF010005092.1:0-78118 GCA_903067075.1 Micropoecilia bifurca
ACCACACACACACACACACACACCACACACACACACACACACACGCACACACACGCACACACACGCACACACACGCACACACACCACACACACACACACACACACACACACACACACACACGCACACACACGCACACACACCACACACACACACACACGCACACACACCACACACACACACACAAACACACACACTCACACATTTTTCTACTTCTATGCAAACCGAAGACTTTGTATTGACTTCTATTCATTTTAGTAATTCCCTTTATCCTTAAACTAATCTATCCCTAACCCTAACCTTAAAGGGGAAGTATTGTGTATTTTCCAGGCACATAGTGCCATTTTAGAGCAGAATCAAGTTTCTGTGTTGCCTTCAGTTGTTATAAAGTAACTGAAGTAACTGGTATAATGACGTCAGCTGATGCGTATTTCCACCAGGTGTTTGCTAATTGCTGTTGGCTAGTCTGAAGGAACTGAGTGGGGGAGTCGTGGAAGCTTGGAAGCTGACTCACTCTTGTGAGTCACATTCTAACTCACAGGAGTTGCTTTAATATAATTCTGTCCCTTTAACTGAAATTCAATTCACACCATACATCTAACACCTAATCCTAAACAAGGGGTTCCACCGTATTAGAACCGGGCCTTGGTCCCCATAAGACCTATTGGTCTTCAGAAGGTTAATAAATATGCCATAAATGGTCCTAAGAATAAGAGTTCATCAAGAACATACTCTCACACACACCATCATCACCACACAGAGCCATGTGACAATCTATAATAGGACCTTTTACTGACTTACATTTAATTTAAACCAGATTTCATCATTAACTTTAGCTGTAAATAAGTCAAGTTGTAACAATTTCCTCTAACGATCGCCTCAAATCCAAAAGGTTTTGCCTGAGCCTGTCCCAATAACCACATGCATGTGGTCCCCATAGGGATTACTGGCCTTGACGAGATTAGTGTTCCTATCTGAAAGGTCCCAGAGAAGTAGGAAAACAAGTACACACACATCAGAGAGCCAGAGCTGAGCCTACCCCACACAAGGAGTCCCCTCAGTCATTAGGATTAGCCTCTTTGTGCAGTAGAAGCCGCTCAAACTGTTTACATTCATATGCAAATGTAATGAGACGACCGACTGGCCTCTGTCAAAAGAGCCCCTGTTTGCTTTAAAGCAATTACAAGCAACCCCTCTGACACCACCACCAGGTCGCCACTTTCATTCTTGTTGATTTCCAGCAGAAGCCTGTGTTTGCACCGCCTCTGCAGCAGCACCACCCCCTCCCACATGTCCTGCCTCCTCAGGTGAGTTGCATTCCTGCCGCCGGATTAACAAGCATGCAAGTGATTTAAATGTGGGTGGTGCTCCTGCTCTGTTCCCTGCGCTCCCAGAGGTCCTGTAACTGTCCTGAAAAGTCTTGTGCCCACTGTGCAGGCAGCAACATGTGGAACAATATATGAAGTGTAAACACACATGGAACCTGTTAACACCTGCGCATGGTAATGGATGAACACCCGGGGTAGTAAAAGGCTTTTCATTAAAGCTTTGGAAATGCTCACATGGCTTCCTTCCTTCCAAGCTTCAATAGTTTTCCTTCACTGAAACATGAGCATGTGTGATGCAGTGCAGATTAGTTGTTAAAATGTTTTATTTAACAGTCATGGTAAAGGACGATAAAAAGGCAACAGACAAACATTTATCAATGATTTCTAAAGTTATTAACACGTTTTGAAGAAAGTAATCTTATAGAGGGACACAATGTCGCTTTATATGAGTGTAGTTCCACTTCTGGCCACATGGGACATGCTCAAAATAGTCCTAAGGCTAATAGTCCCATGGTTCACTTGAAACCGATCAGGTGACGTATGGTCGCATGATCTCGGGACATTCGTATTTACACCCACGGCGCCGACCATATACATTGTGTAAAAAAGTTGTACAAATGTCCTTAATTCCTCGCCGTGTCTGAAAAACGATCCTCAAAAGTATTTATGTTGCCTACAGATACAAAAACCAGAGAGTGGAAGCGGGCTAGCGGAAGAGAAATATCAAGATTGGTGTCCGAGCACAACGCATAAAACACGTCCAAACCCTCTGACCACTCACACATCACGACACTTAGAGTTCTGTTTGAAATAGTTCGACTCGGGCTGATATAGATAAAGGGAGGAAGAGGAAGAGGAGGAGGAGGAGCAGTTTTTGACACCACCAGAGTACCGACAAAGTTTTGCGCATATTTGTAATGGAAACACAACTAATTAGAGCTGATTTTGGCGCCTTGGATGAAGCATAGGAGAGGCTTTACTGAAGTAGAACAATGTCAAGAGTCTAGTTTTGCTAGCAGTCTAGATAGTTGCTAACCAGCTAACTGATCCAATAACTAGTAGTCATAGCTTTCTTCAAAGAACTATGATCATAAGCACTGTAACATCAAGCTTTGATGGGTTCTTCAAGGCATATGGGTAAAAAGCAGTCATGCAATCACCGTCATCCATCTGTGGTGTTCAAATAAATTACAGATAATTGGCACAAACGTATCCTAATTTATTTAATTGCTTACTTATCTTTGCACGTTAAAATTGCACCAAAAAGATGGTGGTGTGATCCCCTCAGAAAGTTACAAATTCATTTTTGTAAGAGTGAATAATTATAACCGTTGCCTTTTTGGACTCAAATGTATCAGTCAGAATATTTGTATAAATGATCAGCTTTACCACTCTTAAAAGACTTGTTAAGCAACCCAACTGAACTCCTTACGCTCACAGAGCATCCCACAGGACATAGGATCCCGCAGGACAGAGGATCCCGCAGGACAGAGGATCCCGCAGGACAGAGGATCCCGCAGGACAGAGGATCCCGCAGGACAGAGGATCCTGCAGGACTATTCCAAGGCATGGCTTGGCATGGAGTAGTGCTAGTCTAAATCATATCACCGATACTTAAACTCTGTTTACCATTCCCCAACCACAAACAAACACAGACATTCCATAAAATAAACATAGCTTGTCATTCCAAGATTTAGGAACAAAAAGAGAAATATTTTTTTGATTGAGTAATGTCCATGACTGCAGAAACAAATCATTGTCTGTGGTGACAGACATCCGCTGGAAGAAGACGCCATCTAAATATTTGGCCGATTCATTTCCTTCCTGTGGACAAAGAGTGCAGCTTCGGGTTCATGTCATCATTACCCACCCCATGACCCCCATCTAAACATTTACCCAAATGTGATGTTAACATTTAGATGGAAATCTTGGTCAAAGAAAAATAATAATGTTGGGAATGTTTACAGGATGGAGTAGACCTCTTGAAGTTAAATGTCACTGTTTGAAGCCAGCGAAATAAAAGATTGCGTTGCCGTCCTAAAAGGCTGACGGGGAACGGCAAAGTGAAGTGGTTCATGCGCAGCCTCTGACTTGTGTGTGTCGACAGGTCTGCTGAGGAGGGTAGGAGGTTGCAGGGATGGTGATTGAAAAGCTGATGAACTCGTAGGTGCAGGTCCACTTTCCCATGAGCTCAGCGGTTGATGCCTGGCTGCACCTCGCCCTCCTCATAATGGCAGGGCACTTGCTGCTCCGCCTGTCAGCAATGGGCCTCTGTAGGCAGATGGCTGAATGGCGTGACTCTGCTTTTCCTGCCAAACGTAGCTGGCAGATGACACAAACTGGATTATGTACACCTAATTCTGTATTTTGACAGAACCTGCCCAGTTCCATTTTGGTTTGAAAGTTCTCGTCTGCCTTGCCCTCGAGCAGCCGCCGTCATCACTCCCCGGGCTTGGGGAGTAGCTGTGTTGAAGCCTTGACTTTCACAGTTAAGTCGCAGATCATAAATAAAGAAAGCAGATTGGTCTGGACAGAATTTCTGTCCAGATGAGTGGAACGTTTGGAGGAAAATTGTCCTCATTTGAGATGACGTCTAAAGGTACAGGATGTAAAGGCGTAGGAGTCCGGCAACGGTGATGGTTAGGAAGCACAACCGCCTGTGAATACCTGTTGACTTTCATTAGGCAAGTAATGTCTGCAACCCAACACCTTTCACTATGACATGATAAACTAATGCTGCTGGGGGGGAAGGACAGTGAAAGGTGTGGATACTGAACCTGAATGTTAAGGGCTCCCACAAAGTCTTCTGGCCTGGCAGCAGGCCAGCGTTTGCTTCTCTACATGGGATGTGGAGCTGGAGCTGGAGCTATAGCGACATACTTTGGGTTCTAATATTGTCGAGCTGGCTCTGATGTGAGTTCATTGTGAGTGTAGATCCCAGGGATTACTGGCCTGAAAGCAGAGAAGCCTGGGTCTTTCTGACAACATCTCAGTGTGAGTGCAGCTAAAGCCGCTACCAGAGGTCAGGAAGTGGTCTACAACAACAAGCAGTTGGTCAGATAGGATCTTGCAGGGATTTTTTAAATAATAAAACCGCCATCAACACAGATGTGTGGAGTCACATTGAATAAAGTCAACAGCAATACCTTCATTGAAATCAAAGTAAATAAGTTGTGCATCAAACTGCAAGTACTAAGTCATATTTTTCACTCTAGATTAGCATGCCTCAGGAGGTCATGGAGACCAGTCAGCTACTCTGGCCAAATTGTAAGGACATACGGGATCAAAATTGTGAAATTAGAAGGTAAATCCTTAAATCATCCTGGTACAAACTTATGTTTGGTGGAAATCACTGTATTGTAGCTCCTGACTCGTTTCTCTTTGTCATTGTCTAATTAATTTATGACGTTGAATTTCTTTTAAGTCATATTTGATGTATGTGTATGTATATACATATAAATATGTCTAAAAAAGACATAGTGCTGCTCCCTTAACTGGTCCGAACAACTTGTTTCAGTTATAGGACTTTGTTTCAGTTTGAACTGGGAGTGGACCAAGTGGATATGTACTGATTTCAAACAAAGTCATTCACGTCTTAAACAGGAGAGCAAGTGTTCTGTTGCTTAACAGCGCAAATTTTCTGGGGAAAAAAGACGACATGTTTATCCTCCGTTTTTTTCTTAGAGAGATGAGTCACTTTAAACCAACTTCACAGACATCAAACATCGTCCGATCTACTTGAGCTGACCCCGATAAATGTCACTATCTCGCAGACTAAATCCTGAGGGCGGCCTGTGTATCTAAACATTTTTTACTACTCCCCTCCTCAGCCCGTGTTTATCCTGGCCTTGTCGAGAGGAGCCGTCCAGCATGTCGAGGGAAAATTCGCCAAAGGGTATTTTGATAGAGAAGAGCCGAGACTTTCACACACCGCCGAGGGAGTCTGAGCGATAAAACCAAGCCGAGCGCTGAAAACCCATCCGCCTGACATCATGAATTTATCTGTTTGTTTATGTTTGAGCGCTCGCTAACTGACATGGCCGCGCCGCATATTGAACGCAGCGTCCCGGGGCACGTAAAATACGACATTTAGGAGCTGCTGGATGAGCGGAACGTTGAGTAATTATCCTCGTTCTGGAGTAGCTTCTTTATGACATTTCCTCCGGAATGTTTTACCTCTGATTCTTATTTCTTTTTGCCTGTTTTTTGTAGAGGAGCCGTCCATGGAAACCGTGAAAAAACAAGGCCAGAACTGTTAATAACGCGGTGCGGAGTGAGACGTCATCCCGGCAGGACGGTGGACTTTAAATTTATTCGTGTTAAATTTATCCGAGTGTATTCCAGAGGTAAATCACAGCATTACCCGCCACCTTCTCATGCACAGCCTGCCGCAGCTTCTGAGGAACCACTGCTTGTTTAACGGAGATTTATCCGGTGTGTGAACTCTTAATTTGGCTTTCAGTAAGTTGGCCCCGCCCGGTACCACCACTCCTCATGTTCTCATCTTATTCTGCTCAAAACAACTTCCACAACACTGGGCTTTTCTACCAGAGTGGATTCATTGAGAACCAGGGCCGGTATAAAGAATCATACAGTCAGAGTGCTATAAAAAAGAAGAAGCTATACAAACCAACCTGGCCCTAGCGGACAAAGTAGTGGCCTGTAAAACTAACGACTGGTTAGTTTTACAGGCCAGTAAAACTAACCAGTAAAACTCCATTATTCTTCCTCTTGTGTTTTTTTATGCTGGTTGGCAAACAATTTGAGGTTCATTACTGCCATATTCCAGATTGGATTATGGATCAGATCTACTATTACTGTTAAGCTCTTACCAAAATACCTGCTCTTCTTGAAAAAGTAGAAATGCTGCTAAATACGACATCCCTGTATGACCTTTGAACTAATTCCTTACTTCTAACTTGCTTTTATTCTTATTTAAAATTATAATAAATAATTCTGTTTATTACATTAAAAAATGTAATAAATATACATTATTTTCCACATGCATATTTATTACATTACAAAAAAATATGTTCTATTGTGTCCATTGTCTACAATGAATAGAACAAACTGCAGCTTGCTAACTGATTATTGATTGAGAGCTGCCTGCCCATTTCTTTCCCCCTGGTTCGGCAGGTGAGTTTAATTTGGCCAATCAGCAGCTTGGCTCAGACAACAGAACAGTCTGTTGTTGAAACATGAACTCTGACCTTAACTGAAGCCAGTTAGGTGTCATTCTGGGTTCTTTTCGGACCTGGTGAAGGTATCGTCATTGTCCTGTTGGAGTAATGTCGGTTAGCCGGTCCACTGCTGAAGGTTTGCCGCTGTTCCATGTTTTCTCCATTTATGTCTGCCGCTGTTCATTTGATTCCCAAAGCTTTAAAATGACTTTGGAATCCTTTCTGGATACTGACGTAAATGACTTTTCATGTGTTTTTTTTTAGATATTTTAGATTGGGGTATGACGTGTCGCGTTTAGCCTCCCTCATGTTGTCAGACAGATTCTGTTGAAGAGGCTAGTGAAATCCTACCCAATAAAGACTTTAGATTGCACTTTCCCTTAATAAATGCATTGTATTTATTCAAGTTCTACTTTCTTGATATTGACGTCATTTTTTTTTTTTACTCTTTGCTGCTGCTGTTTTTCCAGGCCAGTTTTTGAAACCCGCTGTGTGACTATTAAACGCTACAGAGGTGTGCTCCTCGTTAGCTGTTATTTTATAGTTTTCACACCAAATCACACGATACTTGGATAACGGTCCGCAAGTGGTCAGCGGCCACGACTGATGGAGGAACTTTGGCTCCTAGTAAATACACGTAAACAGCCTGTAGGAGAACGAGTCCCACCGGGCCTGTTTCTCGTCAGGACAGAAGGTGGAAGTGGACCTCTGTACATAAAAATGTGGAGTTGTGGGTTTGAGTCTGGGGGTCACCACTGAACAGGTCAGGCTACACAAACAGAGGGCTTCCTCTATGCACTCTGGACTGAACCGAGAGGCAGCCAGTTTCCTGTTGTTAACACCGACCCCATCAGGTGAGAGATTTTTTTTTTTTTTTACCCAGGACACGCAATGCAAACAAAAGTATTTAAAAAGCAATTAAAGGGTGCAGAAATCACGTCTAGTTAACACAAGCTTTCTTTTTTTGTCCTGAAGTCTTTCCCCGAGTTTTGAACTTACTGGTGTTTTAGAGAGAAACCATCATGAAGGAATCCTGCTTACCTGGGATGATGTTACGAATGCAAATCCAGTTTATAATCCCATTTTAACAAACCATTTAGTCTTCTGCAAATGAATTCTTAACCCTTTAAATGTTTTTCTACAGCTTCACATTAAAACCACAAACTTCAAGGTTATTTTTTTGGGTTGCCACAGTCCTTTTTCTCCCTAACTTGAATTAATATAGTTATAATTCAAACCATCACATTCTAACCTGTATGTTTAGATTAGTCTTTTTGGAGGCTGGTTGTGTTAGAATGTATTAATAATTGATAAATAATAACTGAATATTTGACTGCATTTCATAAGAACTTATTGAAATTAAATTCTGAACAGCTTTTCACTTAAATCGAATGGGATAAAACTGCTTATTTGATAAAAAACACTTAAACACGGCATTACCTTGAAGGTTCTATTTCTTAAAGGGGCAGTGTTATGTAAAATATATTTTATATCTATTATATATCTATTATACTATTTGTTCGTCAAAAACATACCTAGAGTTTTTGATTCTGTCATGCATGTTTTGAGAAATCCTTCAATCTCCCGTGGCAACCATTCAGCTGAGCAAAACGCCCAACTGGGACCCAGCCCCGCCTTCTCAGAGCTGGGGTGTCTAAGCTTCCCGCAACTCTCCCACTCAGCTCCATCAGACTAGCCAGCAGCAATTAGCAAACACTTTATGAACTGTACATCTGCCGAGCTCATTGTATGAGCTCGGCAGACGAAATGCTGGTAGACATGTTGTTAAAGGGTTAATAGAGGAACCATGTTGTGATGACTTCCTGGAGGCGGAGTTTCAGAAAGTGGAGGAGTTTATAATGAGACAGAGGCTCAAATTCAAAGCGTTAAATTACAATGTAAAAAATATTTTAAGTTATATTTTATATATATATAAAAAATATAACTATAAAATATAACTATATATATATATGTAACAACTAAAGTGAACATAGTGCCATTTTATAGCACAATCCTGGAAACACAATACTGCACCTTTGAGTCTAGAGGGCCACAAAACCCTTCTGGAGGCCTGGATTTGACCCGAGCGCCTTGAGTTTGACACACGCCCTGCTGCAGATGGGACGTGCGTCAAACTTGTGTTTTTCTTTGTTCAGCTTGTTGAAGCCACATGAATGACTGAAATTAAAAAATGTTTGCAAACAAAAGTAACATTTTTGCGCCGTACACCTGGAAGTTAAAAGGTTTATAAGGCGTGGAGTATTTATTGCAACTCCAGTGTACGCAGGTTTTATTACTTTTCAATTTCTATTTGGAGCAGGGATTTTTTTTGCTGGCTGTGCAGCAGATGAGCAACACACATCAGCCGACTGGGTTAGCCTAATAAAACCTGAACGTCAGAGTTCAAACATCACTGACCAGGGTTGAAAACTGCAAATGGCTCCTGAGGATAAGTCCATTAAAACGGTTAAAACACGGCTGACTGGTGTTTTTTCCCCCATCGATTAAAACCTTGGAAATTTGATTTATTTCTTTTTTCCTGACAGATTTGACATAATCACTGTGCTATTTTCTGTCTTTAATATGGATGCAGATTATACTTTTAGGTCAGGGGTGTCTAAACTTTCTGTTTAGATCAACAGGATTCAAAGACCAAAGAAAAAATAGCAGAAAAGACAAAAAAATTCCAAACAAACCAAGGAATTGTAAATGTCCCCAGTGGCCCACTTTGGACACCCCTGGTTTAGGTCATACCCAAAGAATGTAGTTAATGTTTGGAAATAAGGATAAAATGAGAGTTAAAAAGGTGAAACTAACCTTTATTCTTTCAACATTTTTGACAACAATGGAGCTCCACAATGCATGAGGAATACTAGAGGTCAAACTATCAAGCTCTCCCTATCAGAATATGTCAGGAGTCAGAGAGCAGCAGCCCTTCCTCTGCGCCTTGCCCAGCTCTGCTATTCATCATCAGGTGGAGACTGTTTACTGCCGGGGTCAAGGTCCCAGGCGCATGTTTACGGTCTCTCTCAGAAGAGCCATTGTTGTTAAAACGCAACTGCAAGCATGCAGCAGCCTCACTGAAGATCATATCTCGCAGGGCCCCTCCGTCCCAGGGGCCAAACGAAGCCCAATTCTGCCAGATTCTTGACTTCCAGCCACAAACGGACATTTAAAACTCATTTAGGGTTTCGGGATGAAGCTCACTTCGCGTTTGATTATCCATCTCCTGTGGCTGTTTTCCCTCGTCGACTTATTTACTCTCCGTTATTTATGTAAATGTTTCTTTATTTGTTCCTGAATCGGCCCTGAGACATTTTGAATTAAACATAGCGTTTGTATTTCCGTCGCAGATCTTTTGCAAATCAACAACCGGTGAGCTGGGAGCAGCAGCTCTGGCTTTCATTTTTTCCCCCTCTGTCTTCAAAGTGGGAGGTTTTTTTTTTTTTTTTAATCAAAGGCTCAGACCTTTTCGGTGTTGAACGTTTTCCATCTCCCTAGATCTCAAGATCTCTGCCCGTCTCCTTGTTTAACTCCCCTGTGAGGTGTTGAGGAAAAGGCTTTTCGTCACAGGTCCTATCGTCTTTCTCCTTCACTCCTCTCCTCTCTCCAGCGCTCCAACAACACGTCGCTCCCCGAGCGGGAGCCGCGCCGGCCGGAGCGTCCTGTGTGGTTAGGGCCACAGTGGCATTTATCATCTGTGGAGCATTAAGAGCAAGAAGCAGATTCAGGCTGTCTCCTTCATGCTGGACAGATTTATACAGTCTGAAGTCAAAGATGATCACGCAACTTCAAAAGCAGCTGAGGAGGTCCGGGACATTCTGTTAAAAGGTATATTTTACATGAACAGCGGTACAGGAATGGATCCTGCTCACAGTTCACACCAGCCCAGCCCTACAACTCAGCTCCTTCAGACTAGCCAGCAGCAATTAGCAAACACCTGGTGGATCTGGACATCTGCTGAGCTCATTATACGAGAGGAACCATGCTGTGACAACTTCCTGAAGGTGGAGTTCTACAAAGAGCAGGACCTTCTAAAAAAGACAGAGGCCAAAATTCAAAGTATTCATACATATTGAAGTCAAATTTCTTTGAAGTTATTTGATATATTGAGCTATTTTTATAACAACTAAAAGTAACAGTTACTTGGTTGGGTTATAAAATGGCACCATGTGCCTGGAAAAAACAGTACTTTCCCTTTAACATGTCAGCTTCTGGTCAAAAGCCAAATTATCAAGCATGAATAAGGTGAATTTGATGTCTTCCTTAAAACCGGATTAGGTTATATCCTACAAACTGTATCATTCTCTCCATTTTCCCTAAGTGAAGGAGTTCTGAACGGCTCCTGGTACTGGCTACATGCTGTTTGACTTCAATGTAATGACATCTGAATATCACGGAAAGTCGACCTGCTTTTTTTAGATGGACTTTTTTTTACCCAAATGAAAGAGTCTGGCAGTAGCTATGAAGTAGATCTCTGCTTGAGTACCTGATACTCACTGCAGCTCTGCCTTCATTGATTTGTGACAAAGAGGAAAGCTAGCAGTGAGTGTGGGCATGATGGCGTTATGCTGGGGGTGGGTTTATGAGGCAGCCCAGGACAGACTGACTTAATTTACACCAGAAGTGGAACCTGAGAGCCCTCCGGTCTGACAGGAAGCACTGGCTTAGCTCCTGTCCCATTTGGATGACAGGAGGCCTGGCCTGACCCAGTCAGGACTGGCTTTGATGGGCCAGCCGCAGTTCAGCAGAGCCCGACTCTAAGTTGGGTGTGCAAAGAGGAACAAAAACCCCAAACTATTCAGGCAGTTTCTAAATTTGGTAGGAGAAATGCGGCTTGGTGTAATTATTTCTCTTGAGTTGAAAAGTGATCTGAGGAAATATCAGACCTCTTAAAAACAAGCTCAAAGTTAATATGCTACAGGAAGACTTTGAAGACTTGTGTTTGTTAGGAACATGAGCTTCCAGCAGAATTACAGTTAAGATTTGTATAAATCCAGTGTTCAGTGACATTATGGCAACATAGATTTAGATTTATTTCTTTATTTTGAACAAATACCTGCACACATACACACATTTAAACACATACACACCAAAAACAAGACTTTGCAAAATAAGAGTCTGTAGTTTTACCTGTTGTACTCGTCCGAAAAGGAGTGATTTTTTTCTATATTTCCTTTATCTTTTATATAATTATTCAGAAATATTTTCTTGTACCTTTTATTGACTATTTATACTTGTTCAGCGCTTCATTTCTTGAGCATACAGTTGGAAAAGAAGTACACATACACTGTTGCCATGGTCATTAAATCAGAAGAAACGTTTTATACCTAAATAAGCAGGATCATTGTTGGAACTGGGTTAAACATTGTGGGTTTCTACTGCTTTTCCAGATCAGCTTGTTAGGATGATGTCCAATTCTTCCTCACACAACTGGTTTAACATTTACTTTTCAATGTCTTACTTTGTGTTGAGTTGACGCACATCTGTTCCCTTAATCCTAAAATTGTGCAAACTGAAATTACGAAAATAAATCTGCTTAGTTTTTTTCAGACATTACTGAAAAAAAAAACATGTTTTCCACTAGAAAGTTTTTACGTAAGGATGAGGTGGTTTAGCAGTTGTCTTGAAATATATGTATTTTTACGAAACTGGAATGGAAGCACGTTTTTTCCACATCAAATGAGTCACGTGATCAACAGCCAGACGTTACTACTGACAGAAATCACAGACAACAGGAAGTGGCAGCTGGATGATGGTTTGTTTTTGTGTTTTTTCAGACGTTGAGCTGCTGGATCCTCCAGAGCTCACAGCTTCTCACAGTTCATAAAAGGTTGTGTGTTATTTGAATGTGTTGAATCCATAACTCGTCTATAAAATTGTTAACCACAATTTCTCCAAAAAGCTGCATAGTTAGCCGCTCCCAAGTAGGCGGGGCTTGTTTCTCCAACGCCTGACGTCTCCTCTGATTGGCTGATAGATGATGAGAGCTAGCGCCATGACTTAGATATGAAAATAACTAAGTCGTATCTGTTTACATCTGTTGCATGATTTTTAATGAGTTATCACGTAAACAAGCTCATTTAATGAACTTAATTTAATTTCTTATTTGACAGAAACACTGCAGCTGCAAAATTGCGGAGGGTTTTATGTTTTATGTTTTTCAACATTAGTAGGAAACAGACAGAGAACTGGGCACATCAGTAATGGAAACGGGACGTGAAACCTGTGTCCCTCCTGAAAGCTCCCTTCCCTCGTTGTAATCCCAACTCGGTGATTGAGAACGAAGCAAACGGCAGCATGTGGAGAAGCAGCCGCTGCTCTTGAGCGACTGTCACCATCACCATCATGCTCTGTTAACAAGTCCATGAACTCTGAGAGCTGCTCACTAATAAGATGGGAGCCATGTTGGAGCCTAAACAACATCTGGTATATTGGGTAAAGAAAAACAAAACACGAGATCTTATTAACTGCCTCTGCTTTAAAATGGCATCAGAAGGAGAATCTGCTCCCTTCTAGAGAAGAAAAGTTCAAAAGCGTTTAAAGCCCAAGCTGTGTCGAATTAAGAGGTGACAGAGTTAGTTGGAGAGCCTCAGACAAAATTTTTCTTTTTAAATGCCCCCCGAACCCCTTTTTTAAGTCGGTTGGAAGTTTGTGAATGTTTAATAACCACATTTGTTAATGAATTAAAAACCTCCCTGTCTGCAGTCATCAAGCCAGTTCATCTGAAAACATTCAGAGTCCGGCGGTGCTGCGGATGTTTGCCTCTACTCAACCAATGGAGATGTTTTCACTGTTGGCAGGAGCTTCATGTTCTCACAGCAGAGTCCAGGAATTTTTCTTCATCCATTTTTCTGTTTTCACGACCAAGGGTGTTGGTGATGTCATCTCGGTGAATTCTGAACACGGCCCGGTCCTTCTCGCCGGACCGGGCCGCTACGCCTAAAATGTTCAAAGGTTCCGGTCAAATTATAAGCTGTAAATCTTTTTCTTTTTTATTATTATTCTATTTTTATATCCATACCTCTTGAGCGTGTTCATATCATGTTATAGCCATACCTGT
The DNA here is from genome assembly GCA_903067075.1 of Micropoecilia bifurca. Taxonomy (NCBI): domain Eukaryota; kingdom Metazoa; phylum Chordata; class Actinopteri; order Cyprinodontiformes; family Poeciliidae; genus Micropoecilia; species Micropoecilia bifurca. Next base: position 13,570 of record CAEGAF010005092.1, read on the forward strand.
CAAGGAAATGCCACTGTCTGGGGGGGAGGGTCCACCATAATACAAGATATTAATACTAGACTCAAAAATACTATGAAAAATAAGTTTGAGGTACTTTGTGAAGATGGTGAAAACTGCTTCAGTATCTAGAAGTTCCTTCAAACACCTTCAGCTGTCACTTCCATTAAGAGGTGATTCTAGAAAGTATTGATCTAAATCAACACTCACCACTTTCTCTCTCTCTCTCTTTTTTTATCGACGAAAACAGTTGAAAGCCATGCATCGCTCCTTCTCTCAATTATACTCAGCTTTATGATCGTGTACCACATAAAATCCAGCGCTGCACAGGTCTGGTCTGTGGTCGTAATGTAGTAAAGTGTGAAAAGGTTCACTCTGTCAGAGAACTGTAACGTCGCCTAAAAAGCCGCTTCGTCCTCACCTTGTCAAATTAGACTCGGCAGCATAAAAACTGAGTTAACCACGAGGCTCATATAAGGTTTCTTTTTTGTTCTTTTGTTCTTTTTTTAAAATTTTAATCTCAACCCAATGAAGAGAAGCAATAATGTACAGCGTGAAGAGCTGATCAAGCTTACAGAAGCAGCAGTAAAAGTGCAAAGGGGAACCAGATGAGATGTTGTTACCCCTAAAGGAAACATCCAGGAGAGTTTTACACCGAATAAGAAAATCAGCCTGAAACACTGTAAAAACGAACCCGACCACACTGTGCATTAATGTTCTTGATGTGGTGAGCTTTCTGAAAACTGCGTAGTGGATTATTTACAGTTGGAAGGTTGGCGTGTGAGTGTTGTCCAACGTGGATAATAAGAGCTTCCTCCCAGCTACTACTATTATTGTTTTTTAATTTATAATTTAGATTGAGACTCAGACACAGACATGATCTGAGAAGAGAAAGTTTCCAGTCTGCTGCTGTGTACATTGGGTTTGTGATGAGCTGCAGGGATGTTAATGAAGTGAATTCTTCAAATTAAAACTAAGTTTTAACATTGTACATTGGATATTAAGATACATTCTCGTTCTTTATTTGTCCACTTGAGCTTTGCTATCAGAAATTCTTCAGGCAGAGCCGGATTGAGTCGCATTAGATGAAATGATAGTTTGGTATAGTTCTTTTATTTAAGGCTTAGTTGCACAATTCTGTTAACACTAAGGACAATAACAAGCAGATTATTTTGTGAAATATCATTAAGATTACAATATAAAAGAGAGAAGGTGAAAACTTGATCATAAGCATCATTTTCCTTCCAATCCTTTAAAACAGTGACATAGTGTTTCCATTTTCCAGTAGCAGAATATGATTTTGGTAGAATACTTATTTCTATGTGAAACGTTCCATATTATGTGTTTTCCATCTTTATGGCACAATCAAGTAGCTATCTTAACTTCAGTTGTTATAAAAGTGCTGGACATGACTTAAAAGAAATTCTACTTTGTAATTTAACGCCTTGAAATTGGGTCTCTGTCTCTTTAAAAACTCCTGCTCTTTCTGAAACTCAGGAAGTATCACAACATGGCTCCTCTATTAACCCTTTAACAACAGTTTCACCAGCATTGCACCGAGAAGTAGCTTGTATTATAACCTCCACAGATCCAGTAGATATTTACTAATTGCTGCTGGCTAGTCTGAAGGAACTGATTGAAGGAGGCCTGCTCTGTGAAGCCCCAAGGAGGAGCTGCGCCTCGAAGGCGGAGTTTGGTCCACCCAGGCATTTTGAACGGCTGAGTGGTTGTCATGGGAGATTCAAGGATTTCTCCAACATGCATGAAATAATCACAGCAACACTCCAGTTTGATTTACAATGAGGGGATAACGTTATAACATGACTTAAATCGCAGCAAAGTAAATTTTAAATACTGCCCCTTAAACAAGGTTAATTGATGACAAGCTAAGAGAATGAAATAGAAATTACAATAAATCTTTTAGTTGGTTTTGGCTACCAGAGCATTTATTCTATGAATATTAAGGAGTCTTATATTAACTTAAAATACAGTTTTTAGCTTATTGTCTCAAGACAGGGACATATCAGGTAATGTTATGAAAATACTGTGGAACAACTATGCAATAGGAAAGCTAACAGGTTTCTGCTGATTCAGGTTGGGGGAAAACGAGTGAAACATATTCATATGTAGATCTGATGCTAACTTCAGCTTAGAACAACAACAGAACAACTGTTATTGTTATTTATGTTATTGCCAGTGCTTTTGTTCATATTTTCCGAATTAGTCTTTTAAATACAGAGCTTGAGAAAAGTGCAGCAGTGAGGATTATTTTTTTCTTCTGTTTTGAGTTGTTGCAGCTCCGCCCCCCCCTAGAGTTGGTGCTCTGGGTAAACCGCCTGTGGTTTATGCCAAGAAGCAGCCCTGCCTGCATAGATGGCAACATTGTTCCAGTAAGCATATTAGCAGGCTAATTTTAGCATTATGCTCAATGAAACACAAGCCTGGGTTTCATTGTTTTCATTATATTTCTTATTTAACTGTTTAAATATATACCAGTACTGGTTAGTTAAAAAATGTAAACAAACGTGTTCAGAAATTGTTCATAAATTAGAATGTTTAAAATGTCTCAAAGTCAGTTTGAGGAGTAATGTAAAATTGGTATAGATATGGATCTAATGATCAAAACCAACAACAGCTATCAGGAGTTGAGCTCAGTGATTATTAAAGCTTTAAAAAACTTTGATGGGATGTACATTAGCTACACTGATCACATGACATATAATTCAAACATTAGCTAAACATCAACAGCCATGCAAGATCTCTGTATTGTATTAAATTGGACTTGACTTTGACTCCTTTTGTTTTGCAGACATTCTGTTGCTAATGTTTTGGATCATTAGCCAGTCACATTTAACTCTTTAGTATTTCAGTGTACAAAGGAATCAAATTCTGCCAAGTTTCAGTGTCCGGCATGACAAAAAAAAAACCCAAATCATAAACCTTCAACCACCTTCCATAACTCTAGTGACATTAGAGTTATGGAAGGTATGACATTAAATCGTCATTAAAGCATGACGATTTAATGTCATGCTTTCCATTAAAGTGATAGCACTGCTGCTGTCCATGTTGTGCCGTAAAGGACATTTGTGTCCATATGGCCACTCTTGCTAATTCATTATTAAGTCAAATAGTGAGATACAAGTTAGGGCTGAGAAAACGCCAGATGTCTTCATTTACCAAGCAGACAGCCTCTGTAAATAACTCTGCTAATTACAGGACTGCCTGCTGTAAACGTCTCATTCTTTTCTGCGCTCCACTAATTATTTGTCCTCATGTCTGCATATTGACAGACTTCCAATGTGTGATTTAGCTCCTCTTTTACTGGCTTGTTTTTCCATCACTGCGTGTTGCACTTTGATGCTTTGTGTTGCTGCCCTCCGTGTCGTTTAGCAGCTCCTCGCAGTTCTGCTCCAGTAGCTCGGTGACTGACGGGACCCGCTAAGTGCTCTGCTAATGAAAGTCGTTCGCCTGCATGTCTGTCTCCACGCCACGCCAGCTACAACACGCGGTTACTGTTTCCAAGAGGTTGAGTTAACTTGCTCGCGTTTTGTCGATATCTCTTAGAACTAAAAGGAAGAGGAGTTTCAGCAGAAACACCTCTGGGTTAAGTGACCCCATGTTTTCAGATCTACATCCACTGTAGGGTAATTAACAGACGGTCCCTATTTTTTTCATTTATCCATTAAACAAAATATAGTGCTGGGACAATTTTGTGGAGACCGTCGTTAAAGGTCTTCTTGAAATCAAAGGCGTGTTCTGACGGCACGTCAGAAGGTCACAGGCTGAAAACCGAAGAGGTCGAGTGTTTTACCCCAGGTAGACGGTCTGAGGCAGAGAGCAGACAGGAGGAAGTTCCCAGCAGGAGGCCCGGCTCCTTATGCTATCGTGTTACAGCCTGGAGCTGCCTACCAGCCACGGCACACATTTCTATATGTTAGGCGGTTGTTTGTTTTAGGGCTCTAACACTGACACAAAAATAAGATGAATGATGGAATAACATCCTCTCAGATTCTGATATTCATTGGTTTTCATGCTTTAACCATTTTAAGTTCTCGCCATTGTGCCAAACCCCTCCGCCCCAATGACTTGCGCCGTTTTTAAATGTGCAATGATTATACATGTTGAAGCATCGCTACCTTTTCATTTCCGTGGAACCAGCTCTCAATTACGCTCATCAAAGCTGGGGGTTGGAGGCGAGGATGGAGGGGGGCACAAGGTTGAGGGGGCATAAAGGTTGTGGTTAGGCTTTCAAACGCCACATGACTTCCTGTTGCTGAGAAGGGGGAACCTTAGGAAAACTGGAGAAGATATGTTTTTTTTTCTTCTTCATCTCCGAATGATAAAAGCTAACATGTTCCAGACATGTTGCATATCTTCGGCTCCTCAAAGAAACGGCGAGACAGAGACGGTGTTGAGAAACGAGCCGTACCTCGGAGACCCTCGCTCACATACGTAGGATGTGAGAAAATCATTCATCGCAAGATCAAACTGAGGACGGGGAAAAGTTCCCCCTTTCACAAACATACCCCATGATTACTGGAGAAAGTTTAACTTCCTGTCCTGGGAGTGACTAACCGGCACTGAAGCGCCACACTTTTCATCATTAATCTCACTCACTGCCAGCCACTCCTGCTTCGCCCAAAACGGTTGCAGTTTTATGTTTGCCATTAGCAAAAGGTGTTGAGAGACTCAAAAATGCCACCCCTCCTCCACCCTCTCCTCTCTCTATATATATATATCTATATTTTTTTTCTTACAAAGCCGCAACCTTTATGAGTTTTCGGGTAAAGTCGAACCACACAGCTAGATTCTGGGGGAAACACGTTGCTGCGCGGCTCTGTGCATCATTCACTTAATTCGTATAAATTCCATGCCCTGATTTGTGACTTAAGGCGCCAAACCGAAGTGTAATTGCATGCAACTTTATGAGAACTATTTGGCGTAGTGTGTGAGGCGAGAATAAATATGTGCCTGCTGTGCGGGTCCAGTCTACTGATCCTGTACTCCTGTGGGTTGCGCGCCCACAGCTCCATGCAGACATTAAATGAAAGGCTCACATTGTCCATAGTTCACTGATGTTCCTCTGTAAAGGTAAGAATGAAGGCATCATCTACCCCGCCTGTGTTTCCCCTCATTTATTACAGAATCATGTGTAAGAGCTCACGGTTTAATTGAATCTAGTCATTATTAGAGTTTTGGAAAATGCCATTCAGTCGGGAGAGAGAAAGCAGTGGAAACAGGCCATAGAGCCAATCAGGGAGGAATATGGATTGAATTTGTGGGATTATTAAATATCCCCAGAGAAATAAATATCTTCCTCGCATGAGAGCCTGGAGAAGCAGGAAAACACGAGAAGTAACCCGCCGATCTCTGTGGCACAGCTTTCTCACCAGATTGTGGCATGAGGCAGGGTGTGTCACGCATACCTTTTGCTTTTTCCATGATTTTCCCGTGTTTGTGTAGCTTCATGTGTTAGGTTGCTTCTGGTGAGGCTGAATAAAACAGTAGCCACTTGGAGATGAAACTTGAGTGAATATTACCACATTTCACAGTTTCTAAACACACATTGCACACGGTGTCCAAAGGAACCATTCTGTTGGGGAAGCAGTTTGTTCACAAGGCTGCCAGGTTTTATTTGGAAAATTAAACAATGCGCCGTTGCTGTTCCTCATATAACGCTCCACAGGTAGTTTACCACAACTAGCATTTTGGGCGAGCGAAGATATTATGATTCCAACTTAATATTTGAAGTGTTTGATTGCTCATTGATGTGATAATTAACCTTTCACCCACTAACTGTTGCTGAAGTTGCTGTTACTGCATGATGCTACATTAATGCTTACATTAATGTATGCCAATAAAACTGAAAAATAATAAAGGACCACTTCAATAAAGTATTCGTATTTATCACTAAGCCTGTCACAACTTTATTTACATCACAATCCTTTTTAATTTATGGTTTCTGTTGGGCGTGGTTTTTATTTTCATTTCATTTATTGGTTTTGATTGTTGTGTTTTAATTTAAAATGTGGAGAGTTCTTTAAGAAATTGGTCTTTGACAGGACCAGTTTTGTTGGGTGTGGTCTTTGACTGTTCGATGTGAGTTAGTGGCTGTGCTTTCAGTTGGCTCTGGATGACGGAGCTTGTTCTCCCTGTTAAAGCTATAAGTCCAGTCATCCTCTGGAGGAAACTCATTGGCATGATCCACATCTTATGACCACTGGGTGAGGGTCAAAATGTAGATGGACCAGTAAATCCAGAGCTTTGCTTTTTGGCTCAGACTTTTCTTCACCACAACAGAACAAATCATTACTGCAGACGAAGCCTCGTTCCCACTGTCCGTCTATTGTTCCATCCTGCCAACACTTGTAAACTGTTGGCAGCACAGCTTGTGAGAAACACAAGTTTCTGAGATATTTTCAATATTTACTGTGCTTTGTTTTCCTCTACAAGTGAGCTTGTCCACTGTAGTAACACCGATCTGTGTGATCTGCCAAATATATCAACTTTATTCCAGTCAAAGTTGCTAAAATAATTTCCAGAGCCTTCATCTTGTAGACTATGTGATCATCTGGTTCACAAAACAACAAATGAGCTGTGAATCCTCTTGCAGCCACAAATTCAGCATCCTCAGTGCATTGGTAGCTAAAAGCCTTTTTTCATCAAAGCTGACATCATCCCAGGCGATTAAATGAGAGTGGTGACATGTTGTTAGAAGACAACATGGACTTTGGACCTAGTAGTACTTCTGCTGTATCAGGTTAGCTAACGATGTCCTTTCAGTCTTGACATTTTCAAAATCATCATACACCAACTGTACACAAACATTTTTAGCTCTCAGACTTTAAGAGTCTGGGACGTCTTTGGTAGGTCCATAACCCTGTCATTTGAGGACTGCATGACTTCAGAAGCCTCTCATCTTCCCTCAGTTCCTCTATTCATTTTGTCCTCAGGGCTCAGTTCCAGCACCAGTTCATAACAGCTATGCTGCTAAACATAGATTCTTGACGTTGACACAAACAGAGTTAAAGTTTAACATTTGCATGTGATGCAGAGGGACTGGCTACATGGTGGACATTTTGGGAAGAGCTTGAAAGTTTCTGACAATTTTAACAGAACAAGGGTCGATTTTATTACTTAAAGCCTTATTTACGGTTTAAGCAGCCACATTCCTTGACATTATAAATCATTATGGGATTTGCGATTCTTTGTGGGCCAAGACCCACAGAGTAGCCTCTGATCATCTTATGGTGGAACAGCAAAAACTGGCAATGCCCATTTTTCTCATTTGTAGAAACGTTTGTTTCTTACATTATGCAGGCTATAATGTAATATTCTGTCACAATGAATAGTTTTTTGTTGTTTTTTAAATTGGCCACATTCCCTGATTCGAACCTAAAGGAAACTATACTGTGTCAAGGTCAGAGCTCAAAAGCTCACAGTTTCCATTCCAGAAGAGACGGATGATGTCAACGACTGTGGTTCCAAACTTGGAGGAAACAAAGTTCAGGTCTATTAAGATTTTAAGCAGTGAACAAAAACAGAAACAATCGTGAAACATATTTCACAATCACAATGCCAGAGATCCAACACCACAGGTCAAATGTCTTGTGTGACTGTTGGATTGCATACATAGTGAGAAACAGTTTGGTACAGGACATAAGACCAGGAAGAGATGTCTGATCATAGAACAGTGGACGTTTGCCTATTCATGACTCATGATTATTCCATTGTGCACACCTAAAATACTGGAAAGAAAACGCAATTAGGAAGCTAAAATACTTTGAAATACAATACTGCTTGACGTACCACTGGCTGGCATTTACCAAAAGACCAGGCCAGGAGCATCAATCATTTTCCCTGGTGTTGTTTCCCTGTATGATGTTAATCACAGAATTTTAACTACTGCTGAAACATTGTTAAACAACTGACTGGAATCCATAAAAAATAGACCTTAAGACTAAGAATTTGGAGAAGTAATACCTGATTTCAAACTCCAAAAGCTGCTGATGTTAACAGAAGTTCTGGCATCTTGTCCTATCACATCTTTCCAGAGTGTGTGTGTGTGTGTGTGTGTGTGTGTGTGTGTGTGTGTGTGTGTGTGTGTGTGTGTGTGTGTGTGTGTGTGTGTGTTTAATTTAGTGACTATGCATTGAGATACAGGGTGTCAGGACGGGGTTCTTTTACTTTTGGTGTAATATCACTGCCTCCCTTTCTAGTTTTGAGACTGACTATGATGCGAACCAGCCAGTCAAATCAATTTTTAGATGAATTAATCTGAATATATGTTTAACTCCTTAGTCACTACAGAAGTAGCCAAATCTTCATCAGCGCAGGCTCAACATTTGAGTAGGAGTTTTGTTATTTACAATGCAATGATGCATATGTGCAGTATATACTTGATAGAGGATCAGATTCATAGAAATTAAAAAACTACCCTTGGTGACCGTCACGACTCTCCAAGACTGTAAATTGCTTTTATTTTTTAGTTTGATTAAACCTTCACTGGCATTCAGAATTTAGTAGTTTATGTTGAGTTATTTGGCAGCACTTGGGTGTATTGGATCACATTTTTAACATAAGACCCATAAGACCCACTGCCTTTTCCTTCAGGCTAATTGTTTTTGTTTTATGAAGGAAGATAACAACAAGATGGGAGATTGAGTGAATTAGGAAGGAGGAGAGATGCAAACACTTGAGTCAGCAGAGGAGCAAAGAAGATAAAAAGCAAATATTTACCGTGCTGCATGGTGGCGTCCCCCCTAACGCTCCCCGCCCCCCATGTCCCCCCAGGCAGTTCAGAGGAGGGTGCGGCAGTTCAATTAGCAGTAGCCAGTAGTTTGTGTACAAACACTTAGCTCCCACTGTGCAGAAGGAAGGGTGGAGGATGGCCTTCGATCAATCTTAATTAAAACCACATCCATATTTTTTTTCCTTTTTTAATTCATGTGGCATATTGAGGGTGTGTGTGGCTGTGGTCATATAGCTGCTGTTTGGTGGGAGGGAGGCATGTGGTGGAGTGTGTTGTCAGGGAACAGAGGAGGGTGTTTGTATTGTCTTTCCAGCTCTTCATTATGTTAGCAGTGTTTATGCTGTCTGTTGAGACCCCTGGGGGTGTTTAGACTCAAGTCTTCACCAACTAATGTTGAAGCTATTAGCACCGCGTGCAAACACACGCTTGCACACCTACATTTGCGAGGATTCCAAAAGAATGCGCTCTGTAAACACCACCCTCACCACTGACACCAACACACATATGCACCTTGTTCTAAAGCTGACCTTTTAAAACTTGACTTTTAAGTGCATCAGTGGGCTTGCTGCTTGTCCCAGAGTTAGTGAGCAGAATGATTCTAAAAGACAAGCGAGACAGGAGAGGCAACAAGTCGTTTGTTGCAACCACCAAAATATGAAACATCATGTGGTCAATCTTCGTTTATCTCCTCGGATCTGGAACAGTGTAAAATGTTAATAGGTTCTATTGTTTTTAATACCCAGGTTAAAAAATGCGTAAGATGTTACTTTGTCACCTTCCTTAAATGGCAAAGGAAAGCCACCGTGTAGGAGTTACCCTTGACAAACAACCAATGTTGTGAGGACATTTGTAGTTGTGAGGACATTTTGACATGTCTACATCCTAAAAACCTAATTTGGGGGGGTTAGGACAAAGGTCTGAATTGAGTTAGGGTTTGGTGTACACTCAATGGGGTTATTACTTGACCTATTACTTTAGAAATAGGTCAGGGTTAAGTTATAGAAATTAATGGAAATCAATGCAAGTCCACACAAGTACAATGAAACAGAAATGTGTGTGTAGACTGATTAGTTCTGTTTTTCTGTACTTAAAAAGAAGTCAAAATAAAGTAACTTTTGGCTAGAATGCCTTTCCATGGTAATAAAATGACAGTTGCATTGTTTTATTGTGTAAAATCATCCTATGTGATGTCCTTGGTTAAATAAACTTGACTAACTACAACTCAGTACTTGTTACCTTCACTAACTGGAACCTTTGAATATTCACTAAAACAAGCTTTTAGGGCTTGTCCCCATACATACATTGAATCTCATATGGAGCATAATGTTACACTATTTGAATCCTCAGTAAATCATCAGAGAAGTAAAAAAAATATTAATTAAGGACCATCACACAAACATCCACACTATTACACCATCTAAAGTAACATCTAAGCCTCACTTGTATGAATCTGAAACAGTGCGGTAATCAAGAAACTCCTCAGCCTGCAGCAGTGTGTGAGCAATCTTAGCATCCAGTAATCACAAATGTACGTCATAAACGTATGTCACAACTACTCCGTTCAGTTCTATTTACAGTAAAAAAGAAATAAAAAATGAACTCCGAATCACTAACTGCCAAAGCGGGGCCTCCTGCCCCGCTGTAGGCACTCGGTGCGTTACGCGTTCGGACTCTGTGGTCAAATGAATTTTGTTTGTGTGCAGAAAGTTGGAGCTGAACTCACCGGAGTTGGCAGCGAATGAGCAAGCGCATGCCAACACTGGGGGAGGCAGGAAGAAGGAGATTGGAGGGAGCAGGTAAGAGCCCTGGGGTACGATCAGACATCACAAGACGGTTTGTTCCTTTTGTTCCCCTGTTTGTTTTGGAACTTGTATCTGCTTAGCTGTGGTTGATTCTGTCACCAGCAGTGCAGGCTGAGCAGCATGCAGCTGTAAAGCCTACTTTGATCTGACCATTGTCTAATTTTATTTCAGTTTTACGATGTTTACGTCGTTTACTTTGAATGAAGAAGAGGCAGGGAGGGGAGGGGGGCTCTGATTTCTTACTCCTGCTGGGCCTAATTAACATAAATTTACATTCTTATTACATTTACTACCTTCATTCTTTGCTAGTAAAAACTTCTGGACTCTGATCTTCAGGTGAGATTGCTCATACATTTGCTATAATTTTGTCCAAAAATAGGTAAACAATCATGCTATAAATGTATCTCAAGGTCAAAAAAGGAAACATTTTCACTATTAAAGAATCCATATCATTTGTGGTAAGAATTGACTGTTTATCCTTCATTCATAAAGCATCTGTCTCTTTCATAAATCCTTTCTAAATATTCTAAAAAGCAAGTAGTCTATGCTTGTATGCTAAACTCATCTCATATGACAATATGTGGCATGTTGGACTATTTCTAAATGCTAATTTTTAGTGGTAGATTGTGACAAAGGCAACTTTTCTTCACAGGTGGACATCCAAAAAAGAAAAAAAAATCTAAATCAGATTCAGGTGGCACAGAAATAATTCTTGTCAGAAAAGGATAAAAACTCTGCAAAGTTTCTAGTTTTAAAGAGGCAGTATGATGTTAATTCAACTTTTTTTTAGCTTTAAATCGTGTTATAATGCTATTCCCTCATCAAATACATACCTGGAGTGTTGCCTTGATTCTTTCATGTATGTTTGAGAAATCTTTAAATCTCCATGGCAACCATTCAGCTATTCAAATTGCCTGGGTGGAACTAGCTCCGCCTTCAAGATGCAGCTCCTCCTCTGAGCTACAGTTTCCATGCCTCCGCCTCACAGAGCAGCTCTCCACTGTTACTCCCCTAGCAAACACCTGATGGAAATGGATCTACTGAATCCATTATAGCAGCTACTTCTCAGTGCAACATTGGTAGAAATGTTGCTAAAGAGAGCAATGTTGAGCCAAGAGAGCCATGTTGTGATGTCTTGAAGACACAGTTTCAGACAGAGAAGGAGTTTTTAAAGTGACAAAGTCACAATTTCAAGACATTAAATTACAAAGTAAAATTAGTTTGAAGCTATATTTAAAGAAATTATTTTATTTAACAACCTAAGTTAATACAGTTTTTTTATTAACATTTATTGTGCTATTAAATGGCACTACGACCATGGAAAACACACAGCACTGCCCCTTTAAAATTTCCATGTGCAACCTCGGTTAAAGGCTACTCATTTCTCCTCACCCCATGGCCTACTAGTGAAGGCCATGGGCCATCAGTCTGTTCATGTCACATTTTGGCCTTTTTCAGTAAGTACAAGACTATGAAAAACCAGTAATGAATAGACTCACAATGTGGACTGAGTAGAGGAGAGCTGGACTAAGCATAGCCATTGAAAAAGGAGCAGAAGTTTAGTTCAAAGCTCTCAAAAACGGATCTCCAGTCATATGCATATTCATGCAAAAATACTACAAACTGCTTTTTTGTACTGTTTCACAATGAAATAAAATATTCTACAATGTTCAGTGACAGATTGGATACAAGATGTATCCAATCAGCGTGAAGCTGTTCTCCAGATGGACCAGGCTACTGCGTGGCTACAGGTTGTGTCTTTACCTCAACATACTCATTCAGAGTGACTCAGATGAGGAAGACGGCACAGCCCAGGAATATCTGACAGTGTTTGAAGTGTGTTTTTGGGCCAAAGGGAACAAGAGCCCACCCTGTCACCCACCGAGCAGAGAAGACATTTGGAGTCTGTTTTGCCCTGCACTGACACCGTTTATCTTCTTCTTATCAGCAACTCTTCCCCTTTCCTTCCGTTAGTGTGCCACTTGACAGAAAATGCCCACCGCACCATGTTTAGAAAGTTAAAAGGACAAGAAGCAACTGACTCCTTTAAAAGTGGCCAAGTCACTTAAACGCAGAGGCACTTAGTAAAAGTTCTTGTACTTTAGTCTTGGGGAGTCCAGGAAACGCCTTTCCTTTGAAGCTTCTGTTTGCCTCCCAGCATCTCTCCTGCTCTGGGCTCAGATCTACTGGGGCCTATGTGGCTCCGCTTAAAGGCCCAGTATAGGAGTGTTCATATTCTGTCTTTATGAGCATGTAAAACATTCCGTTTACATTATGATGCTGCACAGAATGGTCTATTAACTATAATTAGCTCCTTGGGAAACATCCAAATCATAAATAAAACATGTATTGTGTGTTTTTTTCCTGTCCCAGGCAGTAGAATTAGAGGATTATGGAGCAACCAAATCTGTGCACTTAATTAACTACACAGCAAAGTCCGATGATCATGAAAGAACACAAACTATGAGCAGATGAGGGACGTGTTTCATACGTTTTTTTCTTAAACAGTTAGTATTATCTAAAATCAAGTTGTTTTTTTTAAGTTTCACATTATGATATGATGTTATTCCCTCATCAGAAACATATGATGTTGTTTTGATTCTTCCATGCATGTTTGAGAAATCCTTAAATCTCCTGTGGCAGCCATTCAGCTGCTCAAACTGCTCTGGACGTAGCTCCGCCTTCGAGGGAGAAGCTCCTCCTCTGAGCTGAAGTTTCCAAGCTTTCCGCCTCATAGAGCAGCCCTATCAGATTCTGCTCCTTCAGACTAGCCAGCAGCAATTAGCAAACACCTGGTGGAGTCGCACATCTGCTGAGCTTATTATAGGAGCTGCTCCTCAGAGCAATGCTGGTAAAAACATTAAAAGGTAGAGGAGCCATGTTATGATGACTTCCTGTAGAGCAGTAGTTTGTTAAAGAGACACAGACCCAATTTCAAGGCGTTAAAATGTGAAGTCAAATTTCTCTCTAGGTGTATTTGATATATAGTGTTTTTACAATGACTGAAGACAACATTGTCACTTGATTGGGCTATAAAATGGCACTATGTACTGAAAAAAAATACTGCAACTTTAAAGAGGCAGAGATTCACAGATGCATCCTGTCCTCGTGGATCAGCTTTGATCGGCTTTACAAAGGTAACATATTTATGGTGTGCATTCCTGAGGCTCATTACATTGAACCTTTTGGTATCCCAATAGTGTAATTATCAACACTTTGCATGTTTCATAGCACCACTTCTGGTTTCACAGAAAAATATTTGCCCTTGTCTGACAGCCTGAAGACATGTCAGGTGAAGTTGCAAACAGCTCACTGACAGTAATTAGTGGTGTGAATTCAGAAACAGCTTTTGATTGCAAAGTTTATGTACCTTGGTGTTGAATGCAACTAATAAACGATGGCCTCACGCTTTTCAAATCAGGGAAACAAAGGAATCACAGCAAGCAAACTTCATAACGAGAAGGATGTTCTGATCCCAGAATCCTGATGGCAGCGTCGTTAAATGATTGTTACAGTTTGTTGGCGTACGTTCAGTGTTTTTCTTTGGGGCAACACCCCAAACTAGTTGTGCAGCCAATTTGCAAAGCCAGATATGAACAACTGGAACACTTATTTTGAGTGCACAGCTAGCAAAACTGCATCACAGGCATGCATGTTATTTTCTTGATAAAATCTTGGTTTATTGTCCTTTCAGAATTACATTTTTTTTAAATACGTTTTTTTACTATTTTCAGTGATGCTCATGGTGAAACTGACAGAAGCTGCTTTGGCTTCCTATTGGTTTGTATTATGTTACTTCCTCTTCCTGATTCCACCGAATATCATTTTAGGTGCTAAGTTCATGAAGCAGGTAAGTCACCTTTTGTGTTAAGTTTTGTCTTAACATGATTCAGAAGAATGTCAATAAAACATACAAACAGAAATATCAAACTAGTTGATATGCTAACAATTGGCATTAGCGTTTTAGGTTATTTCCAGATTAAATAAAACAAGAATGTAGAGCATGTTCAGTGCTCTTTGATTGTTTTTGTCACCTGTCATGATGGCAGACAGGGTGAGAACAGTCATGGTGCTCCTCTTGGAACGCCTCATGTGAGTGAAAGGGGGCGTCAATGGGTAACAATATTAGTAAGTCACGTTATTGCTTTGATTTTTCAACGCCACGTTAAGTCCCTGAACTTCACATTTTAACAAAACAAATAAATAAAAAGTGCAATAGGAAGATAGGAGCTTGTACTAGTTCTCGTTCCTTTGGCAGATTATTTCACTTGTAACATTACATTTTTCACATGTTACAAGTTACATGTTCCACTCTGCCAGTGGAACTAGTACTTTTTCATCAATATTAAGGAATTATTCACTCAAAACAAGCTCCTATGTATTGCGGAAAAGTTATTTGTATGTTAGTTTTTGTCTTATTCCAAGTATAACCAGATATTTTCACTAGAAAATATCTATTATCTATTAGAAAACACTATTTTCACTAGGCTGAGTAAATCATGAATGATTTGTGGCTGCTCTCATGGAACTAAACAAGGAGAAAACGTATTTTATCATATTTTCTCCATTGAATTGATTTCCATAAAACAAACCATGGACATTACATGAAATGCCATGTAGACTTCCGTCTGTTTTCTCTGTTGGTCCGTGAGATCAGATAAGCTAAAAACATAAATTCCTTCTTCGCCTCTTTCTTTAAACTAGACGGATGAATGTAGATATGCAGGAAACCATGTGAGTGTATCCACGTTGGATCCGGTAGGTGGGTGTTTGTGTGAGACGGGCAGATAGGAGCGGTTAAGGACTGTCCTTGGGACAGGAGCCAGCCTTCCTCTAGGCCTGTCTGGAGATAAGATGTTGAAAATTCCCCATTTCTTCCCCCTTCCTTGTCTGTTTCTATATTCAACACCCCGTCCCTCCATGAATATACCAACTGCCTCTTGTGTTTCACACTATCATATGGTTTTTAGGCAAGAAATTCAAACTTTTTTTCATCCTTAAATTCAGTTATTTCCTCCGGCAGATACAAAACAGACCTAATGGAGTAGCCACAACTATGGTTCTTTTAAATCTCATGGATGTCTTTACATGTGAATAAACATAGACGTAGACAGACTTTATAGTCATTCTACTGGACACTTAAAATGTACCAATTGGATAAAATGCAACAAAATATTCAAAAACAAGTTTAATCAAATTAATCAGAATGAAAAATAAAACCTGGTGTAATATGTCAACTTCCAGCTTTTTGTTGTGATGGGACAAGATGGTTCCTGTCCTCTGAATGGTTTGGTGGAGTCTAGCAGCGCCTGAGCTGATGCACCGTGGCGGCATGACAAATTCCTCCATATTTTGTCGGTTAGAGTGGGGGCCTTGACAACGGTGACCCCAGAATCACCTCTGTGCGCAACGCTGAGCCCGGGAAACCCGCTTAGCCCCAATAATGAGATCATTACCAACAGTTAATTAAAAGCGATGCGTCTTCTAAAGCTTCGCCCCGTATCGCTTTGTGTCCAAACAATTGCGTCCCTTGTGGACGACCAAGGATGAAAGGGTGAGCCAAATGGAGGAGAACGCCCATTGTCCTTTTCCTGAGAAATTGTCTTCCCTCGCTTTTTTGCCTTTCAATGAATTCATTGTGCGCACGCCGCGCTTTGGGGTCAGTCAACTTGGGTTCATAGGGACAGGGCTTGTGCTGAGTCGAGCTAAACTGGGCCGGAACCTGGGGACAGACAAAAGCCTGGTGAGTACAGGGACGCAGAGGGAAAACGGAAAGGTTGCCAAAAGGCTCAAAGGAGAAAAAAACATTCAGATGTTATGGCTGTTTTCTACAAAGAAAATTTGAGGTGTGTGTCACTGTTTCAACCACAGTAAATATGAGATTTCTTATTTAACACCTCAGCAAGTGTACGGCATCACAAATATTACTATTGCAAAATTCATACTTGGTTCACCCTTGCTTATAGATTAAAAAAAGAGAAAACATCCTCAGAACATTTTTCCTCTCTCACTTTATCCATCATGATAACCCAGGCAGACACATGTTCCACGGATGGCGGTTCTCATTCTTTATCTGCTGTGTTTGCTGTTGCTCACTGAAAAAAGAAACCTTGGGAGGGGGAGCAGAAGTTTGAAGTATATCTACATGTCCAATGCCACTTCCACTATCACTCAGACTGTGCGTCTCTGAGTTGGAAGGTGGGGTTGGAGGGGAGGGGGGGCAATGAAAAATGACTTTGTTATTAGGCATGTTTTGCAGCTACATGACTCTCGGTCAAAGATTGTGCTGTTTGGGTCTCACTGGAGCCATCCAGACTTTGAGGCTTTGTTTACACAAGTCTTAGATTAAGACTTGAGGCATGATACGACCCTAAATCACACAAAAACTGCACTACCACAAGGCCGGCCTCAAGATATCGACGCTGCGTAGAGTTCAGTGTTGCAAGAGGAACCAAACCCCGCATAGATATAAATACACAATTCAGTTTGAAAACTTCACAATATTTTAAAAATGGTGGCATTCTTTAAAGAACGCAGAGTATTTGACTTTTGACAGACTTTTTGTACAGCTTAGTTAGTAATCTGTTTGTTTATCCGTGTAAGCAACTTTAGAGTTCAAACCACCTGTAGTGAACAGTGAAGCCTGTCTACCAGGAGTATCGAGTGGAGATTAGTTGCCTGTCATGTGCGTTTCAAAGCAAAACTTCATCTTCATTCTACTTTACTTGTAGATTCGGCTCTTATTTGACTTTATTCATCTGGAGTTTGTTTCTAATATATAAATATCTTTATCCAACCAAATGTAATGCTTCTCAGACATTTGGTGGCGAGGAAACCTGTAAAACGCTTGTCCGTTCTTGTTGTGAGTCTTTTTTCACTCCTCACATTCTCCTCCGTATAAACAGGCTTAAAGTTCACCCTGGTGCCTGTCTGCCTCAGGCGCTGCCTCAGGCCTGTAGTTAGACCTAACCTCTCTTGTTCAAACAGCGTAATGACAAGATAACAGGAGTTCAGCAACACTGCAGCGACAGAACAATGTGAAAGGTCTTTAATTTTGGGTGGAGCGTAAACTGGCGCCTTAGTTTACGTTGCATGTAAAAGATTTCAGATATGAAATAAGTAAATGGATTTTATTTTTATATGTCTTGACCTAAAAACTTTCTGTTTGTACTATTTGATATCTTTTATACGTTTTTAGTGATAGGTAATAAATAAGAAAGAATTCTTTGGACTAAAATGCTAAAACAAATTCAACAGAATAACTTCTTGTAAGCTGTCAGGTTCAAATAACCAACAACATTCAAACACTACACAAAAAGGGAGAAAGACAAGTGAGTTTTAGATTTACTTGCAAGGAGAACGGACAGAGACGTGCTTCTTACAATCTCCTCCCGCTCTTAGCTGCCTGGCTTTTTTCTCCGATTGCTTCCTGCTGACCTGGAGAACCTCATGGACACTGTTTTTTATGGCTTCGAGAGAAGCAACGGGATCTGTGCAATGGTAACATGCCAGCTATGCTTCGTTCTGTTCGGCCTTCAGGTTGGGGTCCGTCAATTGGGGTAGTTTTAACAGAGGAATATTTGCCATGTTTTCACTGACTCTGTGGTAGAAGACAGGAAAATGTCCACCAACCAATCTTTACCAAGAGGTATTGCACCACTTTTGCAGGCGACTCTGTTCATACTTAAGCAGCTAGATATATTCCAAAAATAGTACAGTCTGTATTACACACCACTTCTGATACATTGAGGTGTATTGAAGTGTGCAAAGTGCAGAGGTCAGTTCCTGTTTGTTTCCTTCTGTAGTTGCAATGCAGGAACTGATGAACAATGAAGAAAGTAGCACAACTAAAACAACTTCACACATCAAACACAGTAAACATAAGAGCACAGCAAACACGAGATGAAATACTAAATATTTCTAACATAAGCACAGAGATTTGCTGTCCTACTTAAGTCACATTTAGACCAGACATGGCCTGTTTATCTTTGCTTTTCTATTTTTTTTTTGGGCTTACAAAATTTAGCAACTAAATTAACTGGGACTTCATGATCTAATGTTAATGCAGTTGCATTTTCTTGTTTACAGGTCATTTAATACAAAAATAGTACTTGTCTATTTACTATATATGTGTATATATGTATATATATGTACATATATATACGTACTTGTCTTGATTATAAAATAATTACCCATGTTTTACTCCTATTAAGTTAACAAAAAATAATAAATGTTAAGGAGGTGACTAAAAAAAAACATTCAGTGTTTCTGATCCTCCCATTATAAAAATCCAACCTGTAAAGACATAGATACAGCTGCATTGTAGCTGTATTTATGAGTTGTCTGTATTTCAGTTTCTTTATTGTTACTTATTCAAATGTTACTTTTTAAAGGGGCTTATTATATATTTTCCAGCTACATAGGGCCATTTAACAGCACAATCAAACTGTTACCTTTAGTTGTTGCAAAATTGCTCTAAATATTAAATATATGGCTTAAAAGAAATTTGACTTTGTAATTTAACACCTTGAAATTGGGCCTCTGTCTCTTTAATTAACTCCTAATGTTTCTGAAACTCCGTCTTCAGGAAGTCATCACAACATGGCTCCTCCATTAACCCTTTGACAACGTTTTTACCATTGCTGCACTGAGAAGTAGCTCGTATATTGTGCTCAGCAGATGTGCAGTTCCACAAGGTGTTTGCTAATTGCTGCTGGCTAGTCTGAAGGAGGTGAGTGGGGGAGCTGCTCTATGAGGAAACTGCAGATCAGAGGAGGAGCTTCGTCCTCGATGGCAGAGCTAGGTCCACCCAGGTGTTTTTCACAGCTTAAGGGTTGCCGGGGGAGCTTAATGGATTTCTCAAACATCCATGAAAAATCAAAGCAACACCCCAGGTACGTTTTTGATGAGGAAATAACATTATACAATAATGTAAAAAACTTTTAAAAAAGAGTATTTTACATAATACTGCCGCTTTAAATAAAGAGTTAATGGTGTGGATTAAAATTTCAAGACCCATTGCTTTCTTAATTCTTGCTTAACAAGCTATTTAAACCATAAAAACTCCCCTCATTCCCTCATGTTTCAACTCTATACATTTTCTTACACTTATGTTCATCCCTTCTCTTCTTGGAGCTACAGAAACATCTTATGGTTTCTTACCTACTGGCCAAAGGTGTAAATTCTACTGTGCGTGATACTCAGGAGGTGTCTGTCGAGGCGGAGAGCTACAATAAGAACTGCTCTTAACGGTGTGCCTCAAGCTAGTCGTTGAAAGTTGAGAAACTCCCAAACCCATATTTAAGCAAGAATGAAAGGGAGGCAAAAGACACTGTTTGTGCCACTTAGAAAACACTAACCTTACCATGAAGCTTTTAAGGGATTCAAACGCAAAGTATGGGGTGCCATCAATCAGCGCGCCAAAGTATCACTTACATTTATTTTGCAACAAGTCATTTCTGGGTTACAATAATACAGTTTCTTAGACAAAAAATATAAAAGACAATAGATTTTTCTTTTTTATTTGCTTGCAGCTATTTGAAACATCTCTGTGGAACATCTGTTTGTAATGCTGCCTTCTTCTAGGGAGAAGACTGAGGATGGATTTCGACTTGCACGCACAAGGCACCAAGACATGAATCAGATTGTTTTACCAATGCGGGATCTTTAAGAAATAAAGCATACTGAATTTCCATATAGATTACTTCACTTTCATGCTTTATGTTCGGCCTTTTGTACGACAGTTTTAGGATCCTAAAAGTTTCCCTTTAGTGTTTGCCTGGTTTGACTCATTTAATAGTGTTCCTCTCCTAACAAGGAGGCCGCATAAATTCAACCATAAACCATTCTGTTTACTGTTCCATTAAGCCATTCCTTGTCTTATTTTCTTCCTCTTTTTAAAGGACACACCCGTTCCCCATTACCTTACCCTACAACATCCCTAATTGGACAAAGGACAGGGTGCCTGCGAGTCAGGATGATGACATCATGTGTCTCCGCAATGCCTTAAGCACGAGATGGCGTTCCTCTCTGGCCAACACACGGCTCCTCTGTTTTCAAGTTCACAGGGCTAATTACGGCATGTCATTAGCGATGTGCCATGTAAACAGTCGGTGAGGTGTTGTGCAAATGTTATGATCTCAGTGACACTCCTCACGCCGTGTGTTATGTTACGAGATCTGAATTAATTATCGCAAGAGCCTATGAAGCAAAAACTCCCTTTGTTGTATTGACAGAGGAGTTTGCTTTCATTTGGATAGTGGATTATCCCCCTGCCCTGTAAGAAACGTCCAATATTGCTTACAATGCAGGGAACTTTGAAGTTAAACTATAACCCTGTTCCCTGTACCTGGGAGACTGTCTGTCTGTCTGTCTGTCTGTCTGTCTGTCTGTCTGTCTGTCTGTCTGTCTGGCAGTGGGAAATAAATGATAAGTAGAGACAGACAGGGAAAGGGGACGTCCTGAACATTCAGCCGACTTTTACCTCTAGCCCAGATTCACTTCACCCTACGATACAGCAGAGTCGGTACAGTCCAACAGTACTGACGGTTGTGGTAATCCTACTTCGGCGTGATTGATCTGAAGAGGCACAGCTGACAGCTCCAGCTGAAGATCAAAGGAAAGCCTCTCCTGCGTGGAAAAAAAGAAGAAAAAACTGAAAAGTGTAGGAGTGGGGGGTAGGCGGTGGAGGTGCGTCCCGCCCCAGTCCACTAGTGCCAGATGTTCTCCTCTCTCCAGGTCCCATCATGCTTGATAATTGCACAGCGCACTCTAGGCTCCGTCCATGCCCCCTTGACATTAAAGTGCAGCGCCTGGCGGGGCGCAGCGCTCGGCGGAGCTTTGAATTAGTCCTCCACGTAGCCGTTGCACAACCTCAGCTCCGCGGAGACCCCCGCGCCGCCCGCAGGGCCCCTGGGTCGAGAGCCTTGATCCCGAGCCAATTATGGATCTGCAGGCTGGCAGCTGGGCGGTGGAGGTGGCTGTTTGCATGTTTTCCTGCTCCCCAGTCTCCCATTTGAAAGTCCAGCGAGGTTGCGTGCTCATCTCTCGTCCTCGTTAAGGCGTGAGTCACCGACCCTGTTGGCCCCTGGGGCCTGTTCCACTGGCACCAGCCCTGCTCTGTATTACCTTCATTATAGGTGTCCCAGGGAGCTACGGGGGATGAAATTAGGGCATGCAGGGACAGATAATGACAAGGTACAGACGCTGTAGACATGACACTAGCTTTTAGCAAGGCAAAGTGGCTCCATGTGTCTCAATTTGCTCCCAACGGTTCAAGTCTCCTGCCTCCCTACTCTTACCACCCCCACTACCTCCTACCCCCAGGTCCCTGTGCCCCAGTGAGAGGCTCCTCTCGCTGGGTTGTTTGGGTGAGTCAGGTGCCTCCTCCATCTGCACAAGCCAGATGGCAGATAAGTGGCTGCAGGCTACAGGTGGTGCATCCACTGCTGAATTCAACTCCCACAATCTCTCTCCACACACTCCCTCTCTCGCTACTCCATCATCACCCGACCTTGGGTCTGACCAGACGGTATCTCCCTCCCCCCGCTCAACCCAGCCCCCTCTAGCCTTAACCTCGCTGCACCTGTACCGCTCAGGATAAACCCAGAGATAGGCCTGGCCTTGCTTTTATTTGTTCATTCATTAAGGCCTCTCTTCATCGGGAGGGGCGCAGCGAACAGTAAGAGCATTGAAAACGTTTTAGTGAATGGATCCAGATGTGAGCAGCTGCAGTGAAGTGAAAAGAGGTTGTTCTTTGAGTGAGTTGCCAAAACATTTTTATTTTTGTCTTCAGCAAAAAGAAAAAAAAACATTATATTTTTCTGAAAATTACTCATGATTACAATATAACGCTAAATCACACTAATGTAAGTTTATATCACTGAAGTCTGCAGAACCTCCGGCGGTTCTGCTGCTCACAACACATTACTGTTGCTCTGCTGTCGATAAATTACACCTACAGAATGGGGCAGGATATGTTTACATAGCCTACATTGTTGCTCTACTACAGTTCTCTGTTTAGATCTTTTCTCATATTGCCCACATACTTTCCAAACTCCAGATTTCCCCCGGGTCATGTTCCCTGTTAAATCACCAACAGGGGCCATAAACACAGCCGGTCTCTCATTCACTGAGGAGTGAGGCCTGAATGGACAGCTAGAGAAGACTTTTAACTCATGAATGAAACACTAATATAATATAGAGACTATGTCGTGGGCCTCCCATGGCTCCCACTCACTGCAGACTTTTTTCGGATCCTGAAACTCGTTTGACACTCAGAGGTGTGAGCGGGTGAAGGGGAGGCGGTTGCCGGAGATGGACCATAAACCTCTCGTCTCCTCAGAGGTTCCTCTCAGGCTTTGATGGCGTTTCCAACCTTAATGCCTCTCACCTCGAAGTGCGGGCAGCTAGCAGGGGCTGTAAATGGGAGCCATTGTGCGGAGCTACTGTGGCCATGTGTGCAGCCATGTAGGAATGAGTTATTAGGTTTATGAACTTGACGTCAGCTGGCGGAGAACATCATGGCGGCAGTCAGCTAAGCTCTGCCGTCCTGTATCAGTAACCTTGTCCTACAGCCAAGTTGACTATTTGGGGAGTTTTAGTTTAGATGCTTTGGGAGCAATTATGCTTGTAAAAGTTTCTGGATGGTGTCTCATGAGGACTGGGCCTGGGTTCTGCTGATCTAGATCCCTCCATTGTAGCTCAGGCTCCATAAGGCCATTTACCTTCACTCCCAGTCTTAGCTATTGTCCATTCCCTCACAGATTGCCTTGAAAGACAATTACAAAAGACAAACCAACATATTGCGTGTGTTTCTGGACTGTTCAAGAAAGTAGAAGTACCCTGAAGATATCCATATAGAAAGACCCCAGGCTGTGGCAAGACTTGAATCTTGATGTTCTCTCCATCCAGTCTGACAGAGGTTGAGCAGTTTTACACGGTTTTAACTTGACAGGATGTGGAACATTTTAAGGAGGATGAAATCTTTGTGAAACATGATCTGGAAGTGTAGATTGGTCCAAATCAGACCATTCCCTCTGTGAGTGTATGACTATCTTCAGCCAGTTAATCGATAGGCAAAATTAAGATGGGAAAGTAATGTTTTTAAAATTATTATTATTACAGCAGATCTGTCTCGTAAATGCTCTATTGAGCGAACTAGTTTCTGACTGAAAAAAAAACCTTGTAGAAGAACACACACTCTCCTCCTCTGCCATATCCGAAGACAAAATGTCAGGACTTTTCCCCCCCTGATTGTTGTTTCATCGTCCATGAGTATCGTTGTTTATTTTCTGGAGTTCATTTTTCTACGTCTCTCATTCGTTATCCCACGACGTCTCCGGATCGCAACAAAGCAACCTCTGTTTTTGGTCCAATCAGCACGCGCCGGCCCCGCTGCTCTGTGCTTTCAGGATTCCGGGCCGGGTTGTCATATGCGAGGGGTCGCCTGCAGAGTTCATGGTGCGACTCTGTCTTTGAAGTGAGGGGGGGGAGTGATAGGATCTGTGCTCTGATCTCTCCATAATCATATAAGCCGCGTTTGAAGTTTGTTTTGCTTCCCTTCGCAGGGACTCGTTCTGACCAAATAAACTTATACAAAATGTATTTAGGGAAGATCACAAACTGATGAACTGCAGACAGAAAACAAGATTTGTTTTATGTCACCCAACACCACCCCCACCCCTCATTGTCTGTTCTTTGTCTCTTTCATGTTCAGCATGTATTCTCTTTTTGCAGCTCTACATGCCTAACGCTCTGATTTTATCGTCTGTCCCCTCTGAAGGTTATCAGGTCAAAGTGAAGTGCATTCCACAATGTCTTAGAGCTGGAGATGTAGGCCTCAGAAAAGAATCATGATTAGTTGAAAAAAAAAAAAGAATTTTGAGGAAGGAAGCATTTGTCTTCAGCTTCCAGTCGGAATTTCTCTTTCTAGTAATCACCTGTACAACAAAGTATTACAAAAAAAGTCTTGGTTTTCTTTAATTTTTTACATTAGTTAAAAAATTAAATGATTTATTTCTTTTTCGGGGATTTTAATGTGTATCATAATTGTGTGGTGGAAGGAAAATTAAATGTAATTTTCACTTTTTTTTTTTGGTAATGAAAATCTGAAATGCCTGGCATTCCCCCAGCGCCAACATTCACTGCATTTACAGCAGCAAGTCTTGTGGGACATGTCTCCTCCTGCCTCACACATGTGAAGAATCACATTTATGTCCAATCTTAGTAAAGCAGCTCAAGCTTAGTCTTATTGGACAGAGTGTGTATGTGAAAACACAATTTCATGTCTTGCCATTGGACTTTGCCTTCTTCTTTGTAATGTTCTGCTGTGATAACAGGAAGTCGCGTCTTGGTTTTGGATTGGAATCGTCCGCTTTCCATGTTCAGCTGATGGATTGTTTTGTAATAGCTGGTAGTTTCTTTTCTAGCGTCTTTCCTTTCTGCATGTCATGCACAACTTCTTGTTTATTTGTCACACAAAATTTCACTGAAAGACACTGACATTTATTGTTGTATGGGGACATAATATAGATATGTTTAAAGTTTCAATATGTAACTTTTATTTGAAAAAAAAAAGATTTTTTTCATATTTGTTAAAAACATTGTGACAATTTGTAATGGGAGATAATATCTGTGAAGACATCAGTCTCCTCCACCTCCATAAGCTGCTATTGCCTTCCGAAGAAATTCAAAAGCAACCAATCAGAGCCAGGAGGCGGGTCTTAACGCTGTCAATCAACATTGTGAACACGTTAAATGTGCTAACACCGTTAAAGAAAAACCGTTTATCCGCCATCACTGGTGGCTATGCTAATTAGCCTTAGCATTCATAACAAGTTATGCTAGCTGCTAGCTAGAGCAAGAAGGGGAGGAAAGACAGGCGGCGTCTCACTAGGTTGAGATTGACAGCACTAAGACCCGCCTTCTGGCTCTGATTGGTTGTTCCTGGTTGGACTGAGAGAAGACAGAAATATATATATATATATATATATATATATATATATATATATATAATATAGATATATATATATATAAAACAGATATTTTTAAGTTACATGCGGTAGCTTTAAGAGGAAGGAATACCTTTACAAAGTGAGTAACTCTCATACTTAACATCATTTCCATGTTGTCATGACTACCTGTTAAAAACCTTCTACATTGTGTAAACAATGTAGTATAAAAACTATGAAATACAAGCATTCCTAAAACATGTGACATGTTTGCCAAAGACATAAGAGGCTGACATGTCGATGAAAGAAAACAACTTGAGACTCTGAGCTGCGCAGTGTAGTGGGATCAGCTTTTCAGCAATAAATTACCAGCTTATTATAGAAGGATCAAGTCATTTTCATCGAAATATGAAGTCCTGAAACTCAAAACGACAGAGCTGGAAAGTTTCCTCTATAATGTGGACATCATTTCTTTTCTCCTTTTCTTTTTTTTTTTAAATATGCGCTTGAAATAGTGCAAGATAAAATATCAAAAGGCGACTGTACGAAAGAGCGCGGCCTATCAGCACAGTTATAATTTAGCTTTCAGAACAAGCCCAAATAGTGCTTTTCTCCCACTTTATTTCAAAAAGATAGGAGGGAAGAAAATAAAGGAGTCAGGAAGCCAAACCATCCCCGAATGATTTAGAAGTCTATCCGCTTGGTGTGGCTATAATTATGGCCGCTAAAGATTGAAGGGTAGGAGGAGATGCTGGAGCCTCAGCCAAAATTATAGTCTGCTTGGTAAAAACAGGCTGAATGAAGAAGAGTAGGGTTAAGGGATAAAGAGAGTTGGCGGAGGGGGAGAAGAGGGGCACACTGGAGGAAAAAAACAACAATGTTAGAAAAATAGAAAAAGACAGAAGTATGAAGACAGATGGGAAATAACAATAACTGAAGCACTAGTGAGGGGGAACCGACACAGCTAGTGTAGCAACCAGCTAACTCATGCTACAAAAGCTAGCATTAGCAGAGAAAGTAAACGATTTAAGCTGGACGAGTCGGCTACCTTAAAATAGGATTGAAATACTGGCTTCTGGGTCGACTTCAACATTACCCATTACCATTCCAGCTCCTCTGCTCTGCATCACATCAGCAGGCATAAATCATATTTTCACCACAGATACAACATCCAACGCCGAGGCTAGGGAGGCAAAGAGGGGAACTTTATTTTCTTTTTTGCTCCTGAACCTCAACAGAAATAGCCTAAAACAGCACATAAAGCTGCGGTATGAGAGTGGCCTCCCACACAAGTGATTTTCCATATTGTATGGAAATGAAATGGCATCCTGGGCCAAGCCGGAGCTGTCAGAGGATGCCAGAAGGATGCTAGCTTCAGTAGCTGCATATTACTGCTAAAAATGTCCTTCTGTCTGCAGCTGCATAGCAGCAGTTGGCAAGAACATGTGTGGAATGGAGGAAGTCAGGAACAAAAACATTATCATCTGAATTACCATCTTTACTTAGAACCTAGGTGATTAAAACTTTGGTATTTCCAGGGTCAAATTGTGACTGGTTTGGTGAGTGGATTTTATTAAGTTGGTCTTTGCTCTAAAATGTCAAATAGATCTACTTCCCACAATGAGTGAATATCAGCTTTCCCTTAAATTGACTTTTTTGAGGTTTGTAAAGTTATTGCTTCACCTAAAACGTACCTGAAGTGTTGCTTTAATTCTTTCATGCATGTTTGAGAAATATTGTAATCTCCCATGGCAACCATTCATCTGTGCATTATAACATCTGGGTGGACCTAACCCCACCTCCGAGACACATTCCTCCATGAGCTGTAGTTTCCAAACTTCAGAGCTGTTGCCTCACAGAGCGGCTCTCACCCATTACGCAGGGACTCAGCTCCTTCAGACTAACCTAGAGCAATTAGCAAACACCTGGTGGAACTGAGCTCATTATAGGAACTAAAGTGACAGAGCCCCAATTTCAAAGCGTTAAATTATGTTGTCAAATTTCTTCTAAATCATATTTGACATATATATTTTTACATCAACTGAAGCCTTGGTACTTGACTGTGCTCAAAAATGGCACCATGTGCCTGGAAAATGCATAATACTGCCACTATAAATAGTTACAGTCCAAGTCTATTTCAATCCATTGCCTGTTTATTTCCTCTTAAATTATTTAGTATTTGTGAGGAAAATGCACATGCAGAAGGAACAGCAGGGTTTAGTCTGTGGACATTTTCATATATTTTTCAAAAATATTTTTCATATAATACACACACAAACAACATATTTTACCAGGATTAAATGTGAAAGACCAACACAGGGCACATTTTCATTTCTTTACACAATGATTCTGGTTGTTTGGTCTAGAAATTAAAACCCCAATAAAGTAATTTAAAGTTTGTAGATGTGGTGTAACAGACAGTGGGACAGTCCAAAGGGTATGAATGCTTGTCAGGACGTCATATAGCAATTCCACAAATTCCTTCCAGTTCCGTATGAAGGCAGTGACGTCCTGCACGTGTTTACTGGACTCATTGTCCAGTAAACGTCGTCACTCAGAGCGGAACCCAGTGAGCGCCTGAAAGGCAAGCTCCACGCCTGTTTGTCTGTGGAAGTGCTGCCCGCATTGTTTCCTCCACATCAGCATCTCTGTCAGCACAATAGCGGCTAACGTTTCTCACCTGCTTGTCGCTTTACCTCCCATGCAGCTCTGCTCCGGGTTAGTCTGTGATCCGGTTGGTTTTCTGGAGGCTTCTGTGGTCAGGTGACTCAGTCAGTACCTTCATGCTAACATTACACTTTACACAAGGCTGGAGGTTACTGAGAAATAATACAGATCTTGATATGGTGTCACTGTGACAGTCCAAATCTTTGAACTCAGAACAAAAGCAGCACAAAAAATAGTTCTACAATAAACCTTAACTTTGAACCAAAATCACTAAAACGTTTAAAAAGAAAATAGGTTTGACCTTAGTGCAAGTTCTTAATAATATTCCTGCCATAAAAATTGAACAGTGGCACAAATCCTCCTCAAATAATTTGTTTTTAAATGTTTTAAATGTGATATTTGAATAAAAATCCATAAATATCCCCATAACTATATATATCCATATTTGCATCAGCTGCCTCAGTACTGTTGCCCTGGTATAGAAAGATTTGTATTTTTTCCTAAAACAGTAAATTGTTTAGCCTATCAAAGATCAATGCCTCACCTCTCTAGCTACTGCCACTTGTTTCTGTGTTTTCCAACAGAACACACACCTGTATAGAGGGGCAAACACTGAGGCTGCACACAGAGCTTTCTGGCTAAACCTCAAATGAAATCATGGTATGTTGATGTGTACAGGTACACTAAGTCACAGCTGGCCAAGGGCTACTTCCAAACCTTGGTACCACACATTAGAAGAGTCTGTTAAGTGGAGAAGAAGGTGGGATGGGGGGGTGTTACCTGCTCCTGAAACAAAGCTTCAGTCAGATCCAAGTATGCAGCAGAGCATGGGATCAGCTACTGTTGACAGATAACTCTAACTCGAGCACAGACAGAGGGAGAAGAAGGTCAATGGAGTGAGAGACGGCAGAGCAGAAGAAAAAGAGGAAAATAATCGCGGGAAGGAAAAGAAAGAGACTTCGAGTTGAGAAGGAAGGGGGGGGAGTGAGGCTGCCACCGTGGAATTAGCAGATTGTGAAACGGCAGAAAAGCCCCCGCAGGTTGTTCCGTCAGTTTTTGTCAGCCATTACGGCCCATTAGTGCCGTGTGTGGCTCTAGTTTCTGGCTGAGATTAAAGTCTTAGCTGAGGGATACCTGAGAGAGAGACAGCCGTAAGCTTTCAGAAGACAGCAAAGTCACCGGAGCACTAAGAGGAGACGGCGTGAGGAGGAGGAGGGAGGGAAACCAGCACGGAGGGCCGAACACTGCCAGAAAAATACAGCCAAGGTTTTCTCTTTTTTGCCTGTTCTGATGTGCTGATGAATCCCTCTGATCAGAAAGAATGTCCAAAGAGTTTTAGTTTTATGGTGAATTTGAGAACATATGTTTCATCTCATTGTCTAAATACCAAAACAGCTTAGAAAGTGATTAACTTAATTTTTTATCTTCAACTGTTTGCAGTAATTTAGAAAAAAAACAGACAACATTGGCAGTTTTAGTGATTTAATAGTTATAAAATCCATCCATCCATCCATCCATCCATCCATCCATCAATGAAAGACATACAAGTAAATCTCCAGTCAGGTTTATGGCAGTCATTTCCTATTTGTTGCTCCTGGACACACACACACACACACACACACACACACACACACACACACACACACACACACACACACACACACACACACACATTATGCCTGTCGCAATAAATCAATTAATCACATCAGTTAAAACAAGAATGACAGGATGTCCTTTTAACATCAACAGTCTGAACTGCTTTGTTGGTGTGTGATGGGTTATGCTCTACTTTTATTCATATTGATTAAACTTGGATAGCTGAATGTCCATAAGGTCCGCGTGGGCAGACGGGTGAGGAAGCTGGACCAAAGGTCTGTGTGCTGAGGTTGTCCAGATGGCCTGTTAGCGCTCATTAGATCTGACCGAACGTTTGGCGTAGACGGATGACAGCGGCGCTCTCCCCTCTCCTCAGACCTCAGTGGGTGTGTGAGACGGAGAGCGATGGCAGGGCAGATAGGCTGCTGACGGATATATAAACACGCAAACCCTTCACACATGCACACACACTTACACACGATGCTCATGTAGTGTTTTCGGTTCACGCCTGGAAGGAAGGAGGTGGAATCTGAGAAGCGCAGCCGAAACACAAGCACACGGTCACATGCACACATTGGAAGATGGCACATAGGCAAGTTCAAGTCCACGAAAGATGTAATCTGTCTCTGTCTTCCCTCCAAACACAAAGGAACCCTTCATCTGTGCTAAACCTACAGTAAGACAGTAGGCTGGTGTGGTGTAGAGGTGTAATTAGACTGTCTGCCTGCACAGATGCCTCTGTTAGACTACAAACACTATCCTCTGACTCCATCATTATGTCTGAATGTGTGTGTGAGAGAACAGAACACTGACAGCTCGGGCATATCCATGTAATTCAGTTTAAAATGACACAAACCAGCGATTTCTGTGGGTTTGACGTGTAATTGCAAATAAGAATAAAAGAATTTGGCACATCTTCATCATTGTCTGTGTCGCCTTGAAGCTGAGCTTTTCCGGTTTTCCGGCATGCTGACCACGTTACCGCTCGGCTGGAGGCCGCGGGGAGGTGAGGGGAGGGGAAGTGAGGGGAGGGGAAGTGAGGGAAGGGGAAGAGGGGGGAGGTGAGGGGGTTCTGGGCTCGTCACTGGCAGCTCCTTTGTCTTGTGCGACCAGAAGACAGCTAACTGGTCCCCCACATCCTGCTCCTGCTCCTACACAGTAATCTTTCATAATCCCACCCCTGCAATTTGCACTCTCTTCCCTACAGCTAGCCCATTTCTGGTTCCTTTTTTTAACCCAGACTCTTTAGGGAAAACATTTTAAACAGAATCACTCAGGAGCTGCAGGACATTCTAAACAGGTTCCTACAAACAAGCCAATTGTGGAGCTAGCTTAGCATGCTAGCTGTACAGCACCGTGTAAACTTTCCCTTTTTTAATTTCACCGTTTCGGAAAGCAAGACCCGAGTGTAGCTTTCTAATTAAAGTCAAGAAACACAGCAAACACCCTGGGAATAAAGACAATATGTCATAAGACTGACTCTGCGCATCACCGTGGAGACAGCATCCAAAAAATGAAACATGGCGGTGGCAGCGGCTGACAATGGAAAAGCTTTTCCTCATGAAAGCTGCTCAGTAGCTGTGTTTCCATTACAAATGTGCACAAAACATTTGCAGATATTCCGCTAATGTAAAAAAAAAAAAAACAGTTTCGCAATTGCAATGTTTCCGTTAAATAAGAAAAGCAACTAAAATCACCCATGATTGAGGTTGTTCACACAGCAAGTCGTCCAAAAACATGGCTACCTGTCATCGTCTTCTCTGTTCTTTCCGTAACGTCCGGTTGTTGATCATGTGACTCGTGTGAGGAGAGAAAATCGTTTCCACTCCAATTTGCAAAATAAACTACCTCATTCTAGCCCCAAAGCTTTTAATTGAAAAACATGAGTTTGTTCACATTTGGTGTGCTTCCATTAAGCAAATTTAGTTTAGTATTTTTTTTCCATCTTGCGCAATTGTATGGTGAATGGAAACGCGGGTAGCATTTATGCCACGTTGTTTGTAGGTAAACAGCAGCTAATCCTGGAGGAAAAAGGTTGCAACAGACTTGAGGCTGCGGCGGAGGTCCTGATATTTATTAAAGTAATAAAACCTTTAATCAGTCCACACCACCTCGTTGTAGATATCAATGTCATTAAAACATTTCTATCACTTTGTGTCTCAAATCCCCTCAAATAGCTATAACACCTTGCCTTCCCTGGTTTTGCCAAAGTCTTTTTTTGTGCTGTCTGTCCCTCGCCCTCAGCCCCTCCTCCCTCCCACCCTCTCCTATCTCCTTACAGTGGCACAGCTCCATCTAATCCCCTCATTCATATTTGGGACCCCATGAAATTTGTGAGCCATTACCACCAGGACAGGTATGAAAATTACTCCAGCTATGCCTGGCTTTCCAAATGGGACTCATCCCATTTCTCTGCAAGGTTGGAGTCCAACCTTTGTATACACACACACACACGCACACACACACACACACACACACACACACACACACACACACACACACACACACACACACACACACACACACACACCTAATGCACACCTTCTACATCACTCAGATTCTGTATAGTGGACAGTGGTATAAGCTGAGCCTTTCCTTGTTGCTAGAAAATGGGGGGAAAAAACATTGATCATGTGACCATAGAGTAAGTAGGATGGCATCATTTAGTAAAGTTTGCGAATGTTAGAACTTCATGGGTAAAGTGACTTTTATTTCTTGAAAAGCCGTCTTTTAATCTTGAGTTTCATAAGAATTGTGTTTAAACCATAATAGATGTTTTAAAATGTGATTGTTATTTCAATTCTGCTTTACATGAGCTACAACATCAGGTAACAAACCAAAGAAAAAAGTGTAGCATTTTAGCTGTGTGAACAAATGAAGTTGAAATAGTAGCTTTGGGGTAAAAAAAAAGCTTTTTGGACTTGCTACGTGGTCGAAGCAGTAATGTTTGAAGGATGCGCAGCATCTAGATATATAAGCTAGCAACCAAACTAAGGTCACCTTGAAAAGTGTCTCATCTTACACAGATGTCTCTCCTACACATCTGTACTGAAGAACATTACTTCAAACATGTTCCATGTCGGTTTTACATGAAAGCACAGAAGCCTACAGGGTCATTTATTGTCTGCCAGTTACTGAACCCTCCCCTCCCCTTTCCCACCACACACACACACACATACGCACATACGCAAACACACACCAGGAATGGAAAACATCCATCACTTAACCAGGAGTTCAGAATTTGCTTCTTTCGCTTAATAATCTTTAGCTGATGTTTGGCATGCGGCTTTAATCGGCCTCTTGCTTCAACATGCTGCATGAAGGCAGCTGCGGCCTGGCTGGAGATCAGCTGGAGTCATGTTGATATGTTTAGTATTATCTTTTGGTTTTAGTAGATAACTATGGTAATTTCTATTAGTTGGAAGAGTTTACTTACCTAGATGCATTGACATAAACTCTAATGAGCTTCATTATTTAAGATATTTATTAAAGGGACAATATTATGAGTTTCCCAGCCATGTAGTATTATTTTGTATTACAATCAAGTAACTTAATTAACTTCAGTTGTTAGAAATTGTGGTAACACTTTATTTTAAGGGGAGTGAATAAGACTGTCATGACACTGTCATAAACATGACATAACTCCTGTCATGAACATGAATAAGCCTTCATGAATATTTGTGACTGTTGTCATAAATCGTCATTTCATAAATTATGACTCTTTTAATACAATAATGAGCTCAGCAGATGTGCAGTTACATTAGATGTCCTGAAGGAACTGAGTGAGCTCACACACAAGGAAACTGCATCTCAGAGGAGCTTCTTCCACGAAGGCAGAGCTAGGTCCACCCAGGCGATTTGCATAGCTGCATGGTTGCCATGGAGATTAAAGGATTTCTTAAACATTCATGAAAGAATCAAGGCAACATTTCAGGTATGTGTTTGTATCATTATAACATGACGTAAAGCTCAAAAATAGTCAATTTTACATCATACTGTCCTTTTCAGACATCTATCCACTCTGTGTGGGAAAACAAAACCAAAAAGGTCCATTGAGACTTTTAACTGGTGTTTAAATGACAATTTTAGACAAAGAAACAGACAAATAGTAATTCATTTAATTTAAATTGAAAATTATGTCATCCTTGCATGTAATCTGCCATAAATTTTTATCCCACTAGACTATTGTGTTTTCATGGTGTACGGAGATACTCTTCCAAACTGCCCATCAGATACAGTGGAATACACGCCTCAGGCTAAGCCAGGCTGCAGTGTTTTGTTGGAAAATTCCACGCCCTGACCATCACAACCAAGAGATGCCGTATAAACTGCGCCACTGCTAGAACTAGAAGCACTTCTCAAATGTTGCAGCCATAACTCAGTACTAACTCTGCCTAATCGCGTGGTGCAGGATGCTCCCTTTGCAACAATGAAGATTCACATGTCACATTATTGGAGCGGCTCCAACTGACAGCCGTATGACCTACTGGGTTCTGTGCTTTACAATCTGTAGACAAAATGTCCAATCGGTGAGCCTTGTTTTTATGAAACTTACAACGCATTGATTGAAATGTTATTAACATTTCCACTAGTCAACTCTTCATTATTAAGATCTGACTTTAGAACTGCAGTATATAACTTTATGAAATATGTTTTTTTTTACATATTTGTTAAAACTTCCAACATGTTGTGACAGTTTGTTGTCACAACATGTTGGACAACAAACTGTTGTCCAACAGTTAATCTGTGAGCTAATCTGTGAAATGACTGATCTTCCCTCTGAGCTACTATTGTCACCTGAAGAAATGCACCATTCCCAAACAGTTGGGAATGGTGCCATTAGCAGATGCCATTAGCAGTTGTCTGTCTGCTAATGGCAGACAGACAACTTACCATTACAGGAAAATTGGTTATCCGCCATCATCTGTGACTATACTAACTAATAGACTGAACATTCATGACAGCTGCAGTGCCACATGGAAGGTGATTGGCAGCGCTGTGACCCGCCTCCTGGCTCTAATTGGTTGTTTCTAGGCAGTGCTGGCAGACGGCAGAGGAGCTCATTTTTTTCATGGATTATCTGTCTCATAGCATACTGTCATGACATAGTGACAGTTTGAACAAATTTGCATATTTTCTTTTTTATAAAAGTCACATACTGCAGCTTTAAATATAAAGTTGAAAAAAAAAAAAGACAGATGACGCCGCAGTGGTTTGATCCACAGGATCTGGGGACCAGCAATGTCTTTTGTCTTCACTTCTTAATTATTATTTTTCTCTTTACATGAAAGAAGATCCCATATTTAATCCAAGCAATATTTAGGACCATATACCTGCATAAACGTTACTAAGTGAACTCCTGTTGTTGGAGTCTGTCCCGCCTCTGTATGTGTCCTGCTTGCCCCACTAACCTTACTCAGAAGAACAATAGAAAATCCTTACTCTTTGTGTTCTTTGTGGAAAAAAGAACAATAGAACTGTACGCAGTGCAGTATGGGACAGTAGTGACCACTGTGACCTGAAGCTGTGGCACACAGGAGCGTGGCGGCGGCGGCTGACGGGTCAGCCCGCCGGCCCATCTGCTCCCTCACCCCGCTGAGATACTCCGACAGAAACATTTCCCAGCATTACTGCACTTGTCAATTCAGACGACTTAGCTCCCTTGTAATTAACCAAAACAAATAAAGAGCATGCTATTAGCTGTTTCCTTTCTGTGTTAAAAAAAAGAAAGAAAGAAAGAACTCCAACATCTGCTCTTTCTCCAGCTTCTCCTTCGTTTGAAGTACACAGAGCTGTAAAGTTGTGGCTAATAGGCCCAGCCTGCTCCATATTAATCTCTGTCTTTACTAAATGCGGCAGCTCTCCACACATTACATATTCATTTTTCAACCACAGCTTGCCTCATGAGACGCAGATCTGCATTTTCAGGCCTTCAAACACTAAAAGGTAATTGGAATTGTACGCTTTGAGGGGGAGAGAAACAGAAAGAGAGGGAGGAATTAGCAGGATGTTTCTGTGGGCTTAACTAGAAGTGGGTTTCACCGTAATGCTTGCATGAGATCTTTGGTCCTTGAGAGTAGTAAAGTATAAGTATGATTCTCTAAGAAGTAAAGCGCACATCTGTTTTTACGACTTTCCTTCCCATTCTAATTAAGTTGTTGGTGAGAGGAAATGATTGTTAAAGTTACCTTTTAAATTAGAGAGGCTTATAAACACATGCCCTCATTAAACAGTCATATATCTGCCTTAGTTTTTCTAAATTAGGTAGATGAACTTTCTTTGATGGATAAAGTTCCAGTATAACCTTCAGTAGCATAATGTCACTTTCCTAAAATACTGCCAGAACTCTTTTTTTTTCTTTGCCAAAATCACTTTTTTTTAGGTTTGTCCACCAGGTTGTCTCACATGTTTTGGACATGTTGAAAACAAAAAAAGTGGTTTAGGTTTTATAAATGCTGCCCAGCTCTCCTCCAGAATGTCAGTTTAATTCAAATGTCACTGCAATGACCTCACTATCGTGTTGCTTAATTTCATGCTGCACTATGCAGATGCTTTATCTGCGCCGACGAAGATCCACTTACCTCGGTATGTGAATGCTTGGAGTTTGGCGTGATAATTTCAGTGAGTGATTATTTGCCACTCAGACTGAGTTACGGAGTGGGGGAGACATTTGTATAAATAATTTTTGATTTATATATGTCCCTAACAGGGTGGAACACATTCAGAGACAATGGTGAAGAAAAACACCTGTTATTATTCATTTATCCAATCCTGAGCTTACCCATTATTCATTTCTTATTG
Organism: Micropoecilia bifurca; assembly: GCA_903067075.1. Taxonomy (NCBI): domain Eukaryota; kingdom Metazoa; phylum Chordata; class Actinopteri; order Cyprinodontiformes; family Poeciliidae; genus Micropoecilia; species Micropoecilia bifurca. Next base: position 50,136 of record CAEGAF010005092.1, read on the forward strand.
TTAAACATGTCAGTATTGTAACAAAATATTTAAATCTTAAAACATTAACCCTTTTTTATTCAAAAGTCCTGAAGCCAAAATGTTGCCGCAAAAAAGAATCACTCATTTCTATATTTTTTGACCAATCACAGCAAATCAGCTGAATTTTGACCAATCCCCTTAGCCTTCTTCTGATTTAACTTCCTGTTTCACACCTGTTGTATTTCAAACCTGCATCTGTGGTACTAAGATGTAGCTTTTGCCTATTTTCTTTTTTTTTGCAAAAATGAATTTTGAGCTGTTCTGTAGGATTTGTGTCTAGTTAATTTTAACTAGAATACAATTATTTTTGCACTTTGACATCTCAGGTCTTAATTTTTTTTGTATTAAAGCGGCAGCATTATGTATTTTCCAGGCACATAGTGACATTTTACAGCAAAGACAAGTAATTTAATGCCTTGAAATTAGCTCATATAATGAGCTCAGCAGAGTAGTTTCACAAAGTGTTTGCCAACTGCTGTGGGCTAGTCTAAAGGAGTCGTAGGGACTGCATCTTACAGGAAGAGCTGCACCTCGAAGGCGGGGCTAAGACCACCCAGGCATTTTGCACATCTGAGATTAAAGGATTTCTCAAACATGCATGAAAGAATCAAGGCAACACTCCAGGTATGTTTTTGATGAGGGAATAACATAATAACATGATGTAAAGCTCATGTCTTGATTTTACATAATACTTCCCCTTTATAATATACTTAATTTTTTATAAAATATTTGCATATTTAAACATTCACTGAGTTAAAACCCTGTCTTTTTTTAGAAGGAGGTACAGCTATTTCAACATTTTCAAAAGTTAAGCTAAAAAATTGCAAATTTCACTATAACTTTTTGAAACAGTTCCAATAATCGCAGTAATTCCAGGCTGCCGCAATCACGTAAAGAAAAACATGGCAGTATCCTGCCGGGGCCCGACTGGTTGACACCCTGCTGGGTCCAGCTGACATGCTCTCCACCTGAACTTATCTCGTCATAAATGATGCCTTATCAGCAGCTGTGACGCTCCTGCCTGCTCTCCTGACATGGACCTGGACTTGTTTACCCCTTGATTAAATAGCTATATCACTACACCCTTCAGTTTTTTCTGATTTTTTATTAATGTTTTTGTATCTCTCTTCATGTAAACCAAACGTGCCACAAGCGATAACGCCAGCTGATGATCCCTGTTTTCCCTTCACACACGTCCTTCCTTTTCTCTCCGCTCCTCTCTGTCAGCGCAGCATTCCTCTCAAACCCTTCTGCCGTGCCAGGTATTCCGGCCTGCATCGCCCACATTCCCAGCTGTACGTCTGCCCACAATGAAGCCATAACACTGCCGTCTCCACGGCCACTTAGTGCTGGGAATACTGCCCTGTGTGTGGCTCCATCAAATTCATGTGCGCCCGTATTCCCCCCGCATGTGTGTTGATGACTTCATCCTCACCCTGATCCCAGGCGTCAGGGTATATTTTTGACAACTTTTGTATGTGAATGTGTGTGTATATATGAGTGTGTGTGGGGGGGGGGGCGGTAAGACTTGTGAATGGGCCTTGCTGTTATGGAGCCCAGTGCTGTTTCACATTACAGGGAAGCTGGGGTTAATTTCCTGTTGATGGACGCGACCGGCTTTCAGATAGAAGCAGGTTTAAACGGGGAGAAGGGGATTAAGATGGCTGCTGCAGCACTCAGCTGTTTAGGAGGTGAGACCAGGAGATGAAGTGTAGCATTAAATCCTATGTTTTTCAAGCCTCCGCTTAAAGAAGTCGGGTGTGAGGGAGATTTTAGGAGATTTACTTTATAACGTTGTGGTTAAAATTACAGTTGCCTGAAAAAAAAAGTGAGCATGAAAACATTTTTGACTACAAAAGAAGTACTGGTTACTCACAGCTGTGAACTATTTTTTATAATGTCTCTTCCTGAATTATCCATTGCAGTTCTTTGAAAAACAAACAAACAAACGAAAAAAATCCATATTCTTTGAATTTTTGCATCATTTTAAAGGGGCAGTGTTATGTAAAATTTACTTTTTTTAAGCTTTACATCATGTTATAATGTTAATCCCTCCTAAAAAAATAAACCTGGTGTTGCTTCTATTATTTTTTTGCATGATTGAGAAATCCTTAAATCTCCCGTGGCAACCATTCAGTTGTGTAAAATGGCTGGGTGGGCCTAGCCCCGCCTACAATTATGAAGCTCCTCCTCTGAGCTGCAAATTCCAAGTTTCAGAGCTTTCTCTTCACAGAGCAGCCCTCACCAGCATCTCCCCAACTCAGCTCCTTTAGAATAGCCAGCCCCAATTAGCAAACCCTTAGTGGAACTTCGCATCAGCTGAGGTCATTATATGAGCTACTTCTCAGTGCAACGCTGGTAAAAACGTTGTTAAAGGGTTAATAGGCAAGCTATTTTGTGATGACTTTCTGAAAGTGGAGTTTGAGAAAGAGCAGGAGTTTTTAAAGTGACAGGGGTCAGATTTCATTTGTTAAATGATGACAGGGGTTCATCATTTGTTAAATTAGGAAGTAAAACTTCTTTTAAGTCATATTTGTTAGATAAAGCATTTTTATAACAATGGAATTAACAATTATTTGATTGTGCTCTAAAATGACAGCATGTGCTTAGAAAACACATAATACTGCCCCTTTAATTTATATACCAACACAGAGAAGAGCAGAGATGTGTAGAAATTTTTTTTAAATGTTGCAAATAAAAGGCATCATAATGATTTGCACATTTATGTCAATCTGGGTATGATATTTCTAATATAATATGTCTGAATAGAATGTTTCTTCTTTTTTTTATACTACAAATTTACCCTTGCTGAATCAATTACTCAATTACTTTTGAGAACAAAATTGAGAATTCAACCTTCTGGCATCCATGATTGTTTTGTTCAGCAGAGACAGGGAAGATGATCAGAGTTGAACTGAGCATGGATCTATAAGAACCTGAACCTGATCTATAAGAACCTTCCAACAAGAACCTGAACCAGTGGCATGACTTGAAGGTTGCTGTTTACAGACACATTTCATCCAACTTGACTGAACTTGAGCTCATTTTGCAAAATCGAAAATAGTTTGAGTCTACATGTACAAAACTACTCGAGTCAGAACCCCAAATACTTGCAGATGTAATTGTGGTGGAAAGTGGTTCTACAAAATACTAACGACCACATAAAATTACATCAGGTTTTTATTTCATTATGGCTTACGTATTATTATTATTTTTTTAACAAAAGGGATTTTGGTAAACAATCATAATCCCTTTCTTGTCAAAAGATGATTTAGCCAAAAAAAAAAACAAAAAATCACTTTTGGCATACAAATAACTTAGGCTTTAATATTACGAAGGTGATGATTTGTAAAAACTGTGTGATTGTGCCACTTGGTATTAATCTATCACATGAAATCATAATAAAATACATATTTATTGACACTGTTGTGCTAATCAGTTGGTTGTCGCATGTGGCTAATCGCTCTCCCTAAATGCGTTAAAAATAATTTGCACTAACATTTATAGTCTTTATGAACTTGGTAAATTGACTTTAGCATTAGAAAATGGTTAAGCGGCCGTGGTGAGCAGCTAGCTATGTGTTGCTATTTAGCAGCTAATCGTATTCCATTCAAGCTGGAACAACTTTGACCCACATATATTAAATAATGTTTAAAACTGCTTTAGTAAGCTCTGACACATAGACAGAATAGAAATGCACACGTGTGTGTCTGCAGACTCTTAGCAATTGATGGGAGATTTCCCATTTGGTCCCAATAAAGGGCGACTGATTTAAAAGATACAAACACACAGCCAGTAAATATGAGCAGTCCTGCTCTCCACAGCCCTGTCTCCCCATGTCACGCTCCACTGCGTCCCCCAAGGGAACCCAAAGGAAACCCAAAGGAAACCCATCCCTCATTTTCCCCCTTTTAATAAGGAGCACCGCTTTATACAGCCGGAACAGAAGGTTCACGTTAGCGTCGTTAGCGATAGCCGCAGTCCCAGCTACTGCCGCCACAGACTGCTCCTCTAAGGGACACCTGGGACTAATTCTGACCCTAAAGGCCTCACCCTGGTTTTGGCTGTTCCTTTTACGACACACTGATCAACAAAAAAGTAAAAAAAAAATTAAATAAATAAAACATCTAAAAAAAAAAAGACCAGGGGCCCTGCTAATAGAAGGAATGAAAAGCAGCGTTTCAAACATGTTTACATAGACGGTGAGCACAGACGGTTTTATCTGCTGTGGCACACGAAAAAGCAAGCAGAGGGAGGAAGTGTGATAGCAACATCCAGTCTCAGGGAAAGGGCAAATACCACGAGGGAAATGAATGCTTAATGTGCTACATGTGTGCAAAGCTATACTGCTAATATGAAAACACAGACAGACAAACACGCAGACAGAGGGGCTCCTGAAGTAGCTGAGAGGCTCCGTGGTCCAGGAGCCATTAATCTGATTTCCCGTCATTTAGTGCATCTCTGTTTTAGATTGACTGCTTTTGCTCCCCATGTCAAATGTGTCACTGGTAATATTTCAATTCATCTTAAGCAGAGGCTTTTTGTAAAAATTAGAGGCATATAATAAATCTTATATATTATTGTTTTGTATATCCCGATTAAATGCAAATGTAAAATGTAAAAAGTTAAGTGAAAAAATATATATATTCAGCTTAACAGAAAGGAAAATTCAGCTTTACGTTGCTTAGTTGCCTCTGTCTGTGTTTTAGATTACAGAAGCTGTGTTTCTATGGACCATGTAATTACGGATTTTGATCATTTGAAAATAAATTTGCTTATCGGAAATGCAACAATTTTTATAAACCTTTTTTTTTTAGCCATACTGAAATAGATGTGTTTTGCAAAACTGCAATGGAAATAACTTTTTAACATCACACGTCACATGATCAACACCCGGATGTTACTACTGGCAGAATCGTTGAAGAAAAGAACAGTAAAGAGAAGGTTGATGGTCGGTTTTTGTTTTTTCAGACAATCTGCAGCTGGCTCCACCAGAACTCATGCAGAATCACACAGTTCATAAAAGGTTGCATCATCCCAATGTGTCGAGTCCATAGCTCTTCTGTAAAATTGCCAACAATTTTCACAAAAGGTGGCATGCCTAGACTGTCCAAAGAGGGCGGGGCTTGTTGCTCCAATGCCTGAATAAAACACCGACATCTCCTTTGATTGGCTGATAGATGATGATCGCTTGTACCCTCTAGTTGTTTACATCCGTCGTTGTCATGATTTTTAATAACTTATCACATCAACAAACTTATTCAGACTGTCTGATTTTCATGTAATTTTGTATTAATATAATAACCTCAATTGCAAAATTGTAGTTTTTTTTTACATTAGCAAAATATTGACAAAGTTTTGCATACATTTGTAATGGAAACCCTTTGTTTCTCCTTCTCTCAAATTCATGTTAAAGACAAATCACGTTGTCGTCATAAGAACAACATTTCCATTTTGAGTGGGGGTCTCAATGTTTTTTGACTTTGATGGACCACAAGGAATCATGTGATGCAGTCTGAGTGTGGCTTCGTGTCTTTATATGACAGACTGTGTGTGAAGCCCCTGTCTCCATCCCCCTTGTAATGTCAGCCCACAGTCGTCACCACAGTTTGCCCAAAGTCTGCCAGGCCCCCTCGTCTTATTTTTCGACACCCCCCCACTCCCCCCTAGCCCCTCCCAGAAGTCAGCTACTTCCCCTTCCCTCACTCACCCCGGTGCATTCCTGCATTTCACTGCCATAAACAACTATTAACCTAATGGTTACAAAAATCATTAAAGCAGGAACATCTGCGTAGCCGCGACAGCCAATCAGGGGAGGCGCAAGCGTCGGAAAGGAGACTGTGGTTGGCTGCCTGCAGTGCTTGCACCTTGTTGAGATCCACCCACCACCATGCAGGCTCTTTATAGTATGTCTGGTGAAGGGGAAGAAGCAGCAGGATATAACTGGTGGAAAAAAACAACAAAAAAAACACACGAGAAGGCAGGATGGGGGACTTTGCAAAAAAAGACACAAACACATGGAAGCAGTTAGCATCTCAGCGGTGGCAAGCTGCAGCCCGCTTTCGTTCTCTCTCTGTTCTTTTTTCTTTTTCATTTTCGATCTTTTACGTCCCAAAAATAGGAACCAGATTGCCTCTGCGGCTGCTTAATTTGGGCTCCCTACCATTTAAGCATGTAAGTGGAAATTGAGGTGGAAAAATTGAACAAAAATAAAAAAAAAAGGTGGGGGTGAAGACGGATAGGTTTAAATGGGGGCATAAACAGAATAATTGCAGAAGTTAAATCAGTTTGAGTTTTAAGAATTAAGTCAGGGGCTACCGCTCTCTTAATGCCACATTATGCAATTAGAGGTTTGCTGAGTGAAGGTCGTGTGGTAGTCAAAATCGTATTAATTAAAATGATGAAAGCTGATCGGATGAGATGGAAAAGGGAAGGCCAAATGATTTTTTAACCCCTCAGCTCACTTCAGAGCTGTGAGGAGAAGGAGTGGGTCCTGCTGGGGAGCGATGTGGCATTCAAGATTGGGCAGCGCCGGGACAAGCCTTCCTCAACCAAATGCCTGTGGTTGGCTCTGCCTTCCTTCAGTCCAGATTGAGTGTGACTTTTGTCAAGTGATGAAGGCCGTCTCCTCGACGATCAGGGCGAGGCTGCACCGGTGGAGCCCCAGGACCAAAGTTTTCCACAAAGCTTAATGCAAAGTAAAAACAATGCAAGCATTGTTTTAGTGGCTTGTCACAAGGCCAGAAATACGGGACTTTGAAAACGTAATAACACCCCTTGGACTATTCCACATTACAACCACAAACTTTAGCATATTTTACTGGGATTTTACATGGAGAAAGTCAACTCAAAGGAAGGAAAGTAGGGTGAACAAAATTCAAAACTCTGAAAAGGATGACTTCTCTTTTATTCTCTGATAAAAACGTACCTCTCAGAAGTCAGCTGATTGCTAAATGAGGGCCTCTCAGCGTGTGATTTAGAGTGCTTTCACACCCAGTCCACTTTAATTAAATTCTAGTTTGTTTGCCTAGAAAGTCCGGTTTGTTTGGGGGAAGAGTGAATGTGCAATTGATCTCTGGTGTGGATCAAAAAAGCAAACTCTGGTCTGCCTAAAAACCTGGGTCTCACTTTGGTTGAGGTAAACTCTGGTGAGGTTCAAATACATATGTGGATGCAAGAGGACCAGCAAGTGCTCTAAAAACAGGACTGTAGTGCAGGGCATTCTGGGTAATGCCAACCAAAACAAACTCGACTACTGCCGGCGGGAGAAATGATTTGAGGTCTTTTGCCTGAAACAGCTGAAAATGAAACAGATGTCACAATTGTTGAACTAAGTCTACTGGACTCTGGTCTGGAAAAGGGGCCCCGGTCTGCTGAGACAAAATGCTTCATCTGATCACACATCTTCACAGTAAAACACAGTGGAATCACAGCATGGAGATGATTTTCTTCAGTGGGGACAGGAAGATGGAAATGCCAGACGTCTCATCGAACTGTCAATGAAGAAATGATTTTACCTGGAAGGCAACTGGAACAGAAATACAAGACAATCCTGAAAGAAACCTGCCAATGTGTGTTGTTGTGTTGTGAGTTCACCTCCCAGTCAAATACCAGACAGAAATTTAATTGATCATCTGTATATTCACTGACATCTCAATCCAATCTGCCTGAACTCGAGTCATAATGTTCAGTGAATCTTCTTTGCAAAGAAAAGTTTTCTTTGCACAACTGGTAGAAATTCACCTCGAAAGTCTCTGGGCTGCATTTGCAGCCAAAGATTCTGGTGCTAATTAGGAAGCTAATGAAGGTAATTGATGCTGGTAGGTTTTATTTAGGGTTAAGAGGGTGGAAAACCAATGTACTAAAATCCATTAGGGAGAGTAAAATGCAATGAAGTTTGTGGCTGGAACATGACAATATGTGTACAAGTTTGAAGACGTGTGAATAATTCTCCAAGGCAGTAGGTTTTATTCCATTTAGTCTGCAGATCGCAGAGTTAAGTGCAAGAGATAAACGGATTGCCTCAATATACTCCCTTTTCCCCAAATTATGCACATTATGCACATTCAAACTGCTTTATTTAATGATGTGACATAGTTATTGCTACAGGTGAGGACAGCATAATGGGACTTTGGCAGAAGGATGCATGAAAGCTGGTTTGTGTGTAGAGTCATGGGAGGTGGTAGTCTGTGAACTCAGGGTTTATTTCTGTGATTCGTTCCCACGCTGCTGGACCCAGACTTTCCCCTATGCTTCTGTCAGGGCAGAGGGGGCGTGGAGAGCCAAAGTGGAGGGAGTCTGGAAAATGGCGGACGCTTTGAGTAACGTAAACAGGTCGTAAAATTCCTCGTCAGTCCGTTTGCCTCAGCCAACTGCAGCACAGGACTCTCAGTTCAGGTCCGGGGCCATTTGTCTCTCCAGCTCCATCCTTTTAAGTCTCGGGTTGTTTTAAGCGATGTGTTTGGACGTTATGGATCCATGTTCACGTTATAAAATCTACATTCACTTACATTTGATACAGTGCAGCAGAATAAGATTAAATCAACCAGGACCACAGCAACAAAGAAGACATATTGACTCATAGTTTACATGTCAAGCTAACTGTCCTCAGAAAGTTAGAAATTAATTAAAAGTCCGTAGCAGAGGTCTCCATGCAGGTCTTTGGTCTCATACATCTATTCTCAGGGTTTTGTCTTCTTAATGAACTCATTACAGGAAAGTAGTTGTGACTTCACAGTGACATCAATGGGCCTGACACTGACAGCTCTGTAGTTTGGAGTCCCTCCACCATTGATGTTGCCTTGTAGCAAGAAGATCCTGGGTTCTAATCTGAGCCAGTGGTCAAGAAATTCATGTGTTCTCGCTGTGGACCAATGGGTGGCTTCCTCCCACAGGACAAAATAGACACACTGACCAAAAATGCCACAGAACATCACTTCTAAAAATCGAACTATTATGAAGTTGAATTATTCTTGTTTTACCTGCTTGTTGATTGCTGGACCTCTTTTTGCTTTAACACTCTTTATGTTTGAGCACAAAATATAATCCGCTTACTTTAACTTTGGCTTGTTGACTCTAAGGATTCAGATGAGGATGCTTATCCGATGAAGCAGTTCCTTGGTAAACAGACTGCTGCCATCTCCGCTCACCAGCCATGGGTCACAGGAGACATAAAGCATGATTAAGTGACGGAGCTGAAGCTGTAAAGCTCTGTCCAGCCGCTCAGGAATGAAAAATGACAGTGAGATCGGTGGCAGTATGAGAACACAGCTGCAGTCTCAGAAATGATTAAACTCCTGGTTTGGGTAACCAGGAGCGGAGCGGGGCCCAACACGAGAGCAGCATCATTCGAAGGCTGCTTTGTATCACATAAGATGAATGGCAAATGATTTAGGGTACATGGTTACTACGGTTATATAGCAATTATCTATACAGCTATGCTGCCCTATGTTGACATTAAAAGGCTTAGTAGGAGACTGGAGTTACACAAATCATGTGGTGACAGAGGCTTATTGATCTTAATAGACAAAGTCATTTCTGTGAAGTTTATAGTTGTTTGCAGTATTTTTGGTTTTTAAATTTAAGTGTTTTAGAGCATAACCTTCGTAGCAACTGTTACACTCTAAAAACTAGTGGGTTCAAACATCCAGCTTAGTTGATACTGCTAATCTAGACCAGGTATTTGGTTAGGTGGGAGCAGAGGTCACACTAGACTTTTTCATTTTTCATCATTTTGACTGGCGGTGTCAAAAATAAATGAATAAATAAATGAAGTCCTGTAATAAATTGTTTTTACCCATCACTTTCAAAGGGATAATAATGACATTTCATTACTTCTCATTTTCATTTTGTTTGATAAACATTCATCAAGCGGAACAGTTACGGTAATTCACATCATCAAGATAAATACATTTAACTTTTTCTCGATAGGGATGAAGTTTTGAAATCTGGTAATATTTCACCAACTGAAGTGATCGGAAACTGGCAAGACTTTCTGAAAGTTACCCGATCCAAATATTCCTCTCAGCTGAAGAATAATCCTGCAGCAGTAGTTCAACACTCCAAAGCCTCTTGTCAATAACGCTTCAATGCGCCGCTGTTAGCTTTCAGATAGCGTCCAGATCTACGACACTAGATATACGACTAGCGATTAGAGCCGTTTGTATGCGGGAAAAAAAGAGTAAGCTACCTCCAAAAAACTTCACTGAGTTTGAAAAGTTGAAAAGTTGCTAGAAAAAAAATCTGAAAGTTTGAGATTAATCTCAGAAATGTTTTAGAAAAAAACTTGATAATGTCAAAGTTTCAGAAGTTGAACATTTTTGACTTTTTGAAATTTCTCAGATTATTCCCAAAATTCCAGACACAAGTGTCTTTATACTAAAATCACTTTAAACACTCTCTCTGTACTCAGGTAATCCTCATTCCTGGCAATGTGAGACCACTAGCACCAGCTGGCTGGACCTCTGTTGAATTATGTCAGTCACTTTAAACTGGGTGAATATTTATGAAATATTCATTTCATTTCATGTATTTATGTTAAATATTTTTAGATAATTGTCATAATTTCATGGAAATATGTTTTTTCCTTGACATTAAATGGTTTGTTGTATTTTTTTTTGTTGGTCATGACTGAAATGTAGAAGTATAAATCAAGGATAAAACATCCAATGTTTTTGTCTCCACAGTCCAGAAACATGACTGATGGGTTAATTGGTCTCTTTAAATTTCCCTGTGTTCATATCTGGCTGTTTTGTCTTTTGTTTTTCTTTGTTGCCCTGTGAATGACTGTGACCTGTTCTTACCCAATGGTGGCTGGCAGCACCATACTTAAATTATTTTTCCATTGTCATGCGAGTTTCCTTACAGAAATGTGAATGTTTCACCATTTTCCTTTGCTGTCGCCAGCTGTCATTGTGTAGCTCCTATTGCTAATAGCAGCTCTTTTTTTTAAGAAACTTGATTCAGAAGAAGAGAGTCAGAGCTCTTTTTGTTTTGTAACATTAGTTTGGATCTTATTTACTCTGTTGTTATTGGTTACAGGGATTTTGTCCAATGCCGGCTGAACCTTTGTGTGTCACTGTTTGGTCAGTCTGTGCAGTGCAGGAACAAGAGCTTCTCCTCCTCTGCAGCGGTGACCTTTAAAGCGACAGTTTAAACACTCTTCCTCTGAGGCAACACTGTAACATCCAAAGTCTTCTTGATCAAACAGGCAGGAAGGTAATGTCTTTTGTTAGCACCACCAAATACCGCGGATGCTGCCAGGAGTAATTACGGGGGAATTGGCAGGACAATACAGCGATGACAGCTGTGAAACCATTGCAACATAAGGGCAAGAATTGACCGAGCCCAAGAGCTTACTTCATCTCTCCAGCACTGTCTCACCTGACTGGACACAACTACAGCAGACAATAACCTTTTTATGGAGTCTTGTCTGGCACATATCAGCATCACATCTAAGGAAGGAGGCTGAAGACTTCAGCCTTTCCAAACGCAATCTCTGCGAGGCTCTAGAGGTTCTCGTTTCTCTGCAGGAAAAAGCACTAGGAAGCAATAAGTGCATATTATTATTAAAGGAGATTGTGTTTGTTCTAATGAAGATGATTAGATGAGCACTTCCACCTGAAGAAGTTCCTGGTTTAAACCATATTCGGTCAGGTGCTGCTGACTGTATCTTAGATTGAGACCGAAAGTTAAAAATCCTCAATAGTGCAATGTATATCTTAAAAAAGAAAACAGATGCTCATTGGCATCTGTTTTCATAAGTTTTCTGTTAGTGCAAAACCAGAAAGGCCAAGACATGAATTCTAATTACAGGAAGATTGGGTGTGGAAGGTGAACAACCCAGCAATTATAGATTATAAAAGTATGTTGTTGTTTTTTTAAATCTGGCTTTCCTAATGTGACACCATGGTGCATAAGAAAGTTTTTTGAGTGAAGTGGCTTGAAACTTGTGGTGTACTCACAAGGAAAATAGACTATTAGAGTTTGTGAGAGACGTTTATGCCAGATAGACCAACGGATGTTCTTCTGTGACTCTCCTGACTCTTGTTTCATACTATGATTTTGGTCATAATTTATATCCTATGACAAGGGTTTCCACCAGTGTATTATAGGTCTGACAGGCCACCAGGCTTTACTTGCCCCACTAAGCTAAGTATTTGTTTATTTTAAATAATTAGTCGTATATCAGTAACAGTGATAGTAAAGACAGATTTAGCCAAGTCTATAGTTGACACATTGAACTGACACATTGAACTGAAGAGCAATGATGATGTAAACAGTGACATATAGAAAGTGCTCAGAAATTATGCTCAGATTAGCAAAAACATTAGCTCATACATTGCACAAATATGAAAATCTAATGTTTCCAATCTCTGAAGTCTATTTCTTTAAATGCAAAATCTCAAGTAAGAATAGCAGTAGTTTATAATATTACTCAGATACAATTTAAATGCACAGAGCAATAAAAGCACTCTCCCTAAGCATAATGTTTTTATTATTTATTTTTCAAAAATGTCTCAAGTAAATGTACAAATGTGTGCAAACCTTTGTTGACATCCGGTTGTTTCCATAAAACAAGAAATAAGACTAGAAAATGTCTGAAGAAGTTTAATCGGGGCCTGCCAAAGTGTGCCTGTCGGCTAGAACCCAGCGTTCTGATGCTAAAAATGAGCATCAATGCTATAGTAAGCTACAATGTACTCAATTGAATGTGGAGAGTCACAAGCATCTTGAGTACTGAATGGTTAATGGTTAAAATTAGTGCATATGCTAAAATCAGCCAAAATGCTAACGTTAGCCTAAATGCTGTCAGTAGCATGTGGGGCATCATTGGAATGTTGTCTTACATTGACTTCCTCCATTCAGTATACTAAATATAGCCAAAACATAAAAATAGCTAAAATGCTTTATTATAGGGAAAAGGCTAATGGTATACTGCTAGTGGGGGACAGTGCATTGCTAATGTTTATGCTAATATTAATGTACTGACTTCTGATTTTTACTCTCTTAACACCAAATAATAATATTGCTTATAAAACATGAGCTCTTTTGAAATACTGCTTATCTGCTAAGACACAAGAAATTTACAGTTGGTAAATTTTGCAAAAGTAAAAATCAGATGTTTATTTTGTGACACTTCATTACCAGAAAACACGTTCATCTCTTAGCCAAAGACTAACAACAAATATTGTTATTGTTAAAAAAACATGACGTTTTTTTGCATTTATAGAAGTATATATGGCGAGGTCTAACTAACAGCCATTTTACATCAGCTATTGATTCAAACATTACACACTTTTCATTACTTCAAGCTCTGTTCTGAGCTGAACAGTGTTAATCTCTGTTTTCCATGGACGAGGAACTCTTTTTCAGAAAGCAGCCGCACTGAGCGAGAACGGTGGAACATGGCAGCCAAGTATTGACCTGTTTACTGTGGAGAAAAAAGAGGCAAACACATGGACAGAGGGAGCATTGATGAGCACAGATCTGAAGAGATAGAGAGTCATGAGACACAGATAAATTCAAATCCACACAAAATGTTGGTGGATCAGAACAAAATGCTACTACGCTGAGCTTATGTCATTCTTGTTTTGACTGTGTCAGCGGCACGTCGTCGGAATCCATCAAGTTTACTGTATGTTTTTCTGCTAGCAAATGGCACGGCATGAACTTTGGTCAGGCAAATGAACAAAGCCTCCACTGAACTTTTGCCTCACTGATGGAACCAAATTTGTATCAGTAGCTTAATATCAACACAAACCATCAGAGGAACAGAATGTGTCCCTGTCTTCCAGGAGAGTCACAAAGTTCTGAAAATGTGCCTTATAATAAGAAAACCCCCGAAATCGAGAAAAAGGTTTACTTTGTTTAGAGAATATTGAGCCAGTTTCTGCTATTTAAAGGGCAATAAAATGTTTCTTCCAGGCTTATAGTGATATTTTATAGCACAATCAACCTTCAGTTGTTCTCAAAGTTGTTGGTGTATGAACTCTATTGAAAGGTAGTGAATGTCCTGTGAAGACGTTTGCTCTGGTGGATGAGACGGACATGACTAACGTCCGCCGCTATCCTTCCTCACACTGGTCATGAATGACTGCTGCTGCGGAGCCAGACTGTGAGCGTGTCGTCGCTGCCGGCACATCGTGCTCTTTAGTGTCCCACAGAAACACAGAACACAACCACACAGCATCCCATGTCTCTGCTATCAGTGCCGGCCGTGCGGCTTGTGTCCCCCTCGGAGCGAGACACTGAGCTGAAAGGTCACCGCATGTCGCCAGTGAAATGTCAACAGGCCACTCTCCTCCCTCTCCATCCCCCCAGGGAGTCATGTCTGCGTGTCACGCCGATTAGCTTTAAACAATGAGCTGCATTAAAGCAGGAAAGATCTAGGTGACCAAACATACTTGATTCAAACAATTTTAATATGACTTACTGAATCCGAAGTCTGTGATTTGTTTAAGTTGATTTTTTTTCCCGGTTTCCCAGGGAACAACAAGCACTTTTTGGGATGAGGCAGACTGAAGAGAAGGGAAGAACGGGAGGCCTGTAGGACCATGTCAGAATGTGTTGATAAGCATGGCGTGGTTAATAGTGAGCACATCTAAACAGACTGTGGCTATCAGTGAGTTTGGAGATGTCTGTGGGAAAGAGACAGGCCTCAGTGTGGGAATCGGTCTTCTTTTGATACATCAGCAGTCCGCTATTATCTCCGATGGAAATGCTCAGCCTGGATTGAAGAAGGGAAAGGCAGAAAGAGGGTTTTTGTGCGCCAGCCTGACCTTTTGTCATCCTCATGTGGTCAAGCTAATAAGCAGAGCCTTTGAGGACGCTTGATAAATCGCGCAGATAAGTGGTGTGACACAGATCTCCAGCTCCAAAAAAAAAAAAAAGGAAAATATCTGTTAGATTAGACTGGAAATGGAGCCGATAGATTTAAACAATGTTCCCCGCTCATGAGGCTGTGCCTCTCCAGTCTGCCGCTGATCTTCCTGGCTCCCGGCCCCCCGAGTCACATGACTGGCTGAGGGAGTCGGGGTGCTGAGGTGACCTCAGTGGGGCGATGTGCAGGAGTTCTGACGGGGATCCTGCCTGCAGCTGAATTCAGCCTGAATAAGCCAATCCCTCGTTGAAGCACAACGTGAGACACACACACACACACACACACACACACACACCCTCCTGGCTTACCCTCACCAGTTTCCCGCTTTCATCTGACATGCATCCAGGCTCGGCCCCGACCACAGAGTTCAGCGTGTCCACAGACTCACCTCTTCTTTCTCACACCAGCGAGGGTGGACAGACTGACAAAGGAACGCAGATGAATAAATACAAATTCATATAGCTGCTCCTGTTCTCTGGAAGAAACGTATCCTTCAGTCAAATGAAAGAGTTCATTGGGTTAAGCATCTGGACGAGTTGTGGCGCATTGCTCCAAGAACTTGTCAGGTACATCACTTTGCAGTCACATCTGGAAAATTTGACACGTTCCACTTTTAGCGCTGTGAAACCGTCACAGAGAATCAGGGCCCTTTACAAACACCTGCTGGACTTCTTTTTCGTTTTTCACCTGGCAGACCAAGAGGAAGGATGGAGGGTGAAGGGTAGCGGGTGGATTCTCAGGCAACCCTTTCCCCGTTCACCCCTCACCGCCTCCCCCAAACCCAGGCTCATTAACTCAATTCATAATCGACCCTTTATACCCAGTCTCCCGTCTCTCGCTCCTACCGGCTGGGTAGGTAGGCTGGTGGTCGGAGGGTGGAGGATGGGGGGGGGGGGGGGTGTGCAGCTGAGCTCATTAGGCTAAGGATCACTGCACGCTTCATTTGCTGAAAATACCCGCTGCTAAAGCCCCCTCCTTTGCTTGCTGCCGTTCTTAGCATTCAAGAGTTTGGGAGTTTGGTCCCGACAAGGAGTTTGCGAACAATCGATTCTACCATTTTTTTCCCCAATCTGTCTGGTGGGTTTCGCTTTTCATCTGCTTCCTCAGTTTTTCCATACTTCTCAGCTCAGGCACCTTGAAGCAGAAGTATTAAATTGGGATAATTGAGGATGGGGGGAGAGGGTTGCACTTGTCTGACCAATCTTCTAAACGCAACAATCGGCAGATTGTTCCGGGACCCGGTGACACAACAACCTCCTAGTGTAGATGCGGCTTGTAATTAGCAAGCAGCTACCGACATGCTAGGCAGATCTGGCTACAGTTAGCGACTCAAGAAACGTTTAATATCAAACCGTCCGGCGTGTTTATGCCTCCATCTCAGACTTGGTTGCTGTTAAGAGATAAGGCAGGTATTAAGTGGGTCTACATGTGAAAAAATTTTAATTACCGCACTTATAGTGCCTTTCCTTTTTGCATGGTGAGGGTGGATCAGGATATAGGGAGTACAATTTACAGTGTTGTTGCACAGCAGTAATGTTCCATACCTAATTATTACAAGATGATCTTCGACTAAAAGTTCAATGCTTCATGGTTCACCAAGTGTTTTACAAGAACCCATATGTGGCCCGTGTATTGGTATTACGCAGACGTTATTGGTCAACTAAAAACAAATTAAAAGCGTTTTTGTTTAACGTGTTAGCCTTTGCTTCATCGGAAACTTCATAAAAGAGAAGTGCTTCAGAGAAAATTTGAAGAACAGCATCTACAAACTGAAGTGGGTCATGGTGAACTGGAAACAAATGACCTTTAATGCCAGAACTTGGATCTAAAAATGGTGTCTTTCTTGTCAAAGTCTTCCAGTTCCAAGTTTGTACAGCCTACAGGATGTTCTGATGGTCTTCATGACTAGGTTAGCACAAATTAAAAATGCAAATGAACATTTGATTGAATGCAGTTGTACTTTTCCACTTAGAATTCAGACTTTAGATTTACTGTTAATTAGTTTCTCATTGAAACACACTCCAAGCAGAAGTTTAAAGTTGGTTGAAAACCTCTGCTTTACATCAAGAAGTTATAGTGATGTGATATGTTGAGAATCACAACTCCAAACATTGTCGATGCATACAAATAATTCAAAGATGAGTTACTTAGAGAGACCTTCTTATTACCATGCCCAAATTGTCACGGTTTTAGGCAGATGTCTGACCCATGTGAAAAAGACTGTCAGAAAGGAGAAAAGAAGTGTTAAAATATTTAATGAGATGTAAGATGAATATGATTTACCATCAGGCTGACACAATCTTGTAAAGAGACAAGTGACTGAAGTCCAAGAGGCGTTGGTCCATGTTTTACGATGGAATCTGTGTAGGTGGTGATCTGAGGATGTTTTCCTGTGAGAATTGGACGGCAGACGTTGACACAACACCCTGAGGGTGGACTTCTGCGTGGGAAACACCAAGGTTTCTCACCAACAGCCAATCAAACTCCAAGATGACTACCCTGTGTTTGAAGGCCCAAATTTACTCAATCATACTTCACTCTTCTATTGGTGTGGACTTAGTATGCATTCAAAGTGGACGTCCACTGGCCACATCAACGCAAAGGTAACTTTTTGCAACTACTTATGCATACTTGGTGTTGTACAATAAACTGCTCTCTTGGAAAAGGTGTTCACACTTTTGTTTTGTATGTTATATGATAGAGAGTTGCCGCAACCAGGTTCACAATGACATGCACCACGACAGCTGCTGTGATGGTGAAGAAATGGGGCTAGGTACCAACTAGCTCATCAAACTTGCTACCCATTCGGATTGTGAGAAATGAACACATTTTGTCACAAGAATCATATGCAATCAGTACATTGCATATCAGTACATTACATATAGAAATCTCAACAGTCTGCAGACAGTGTGTGAAGTCCGCACAGCTCACAGAATAGGCACAATACACCCAAGTATGTGGGAGCCTTAAGACAGTAATGGCTGCTGAAATAAAATTTTTATTTTTATGCTTGACAGTTTGTGTTTCATTAAATCCTTTAGACATAACTTATAGTATGTAACTGACCACTTTTAATGTATAAAATATTGTGAAATATATTGGCATGGGTGTGTGTAGCTAAGACACTAGCCAGGTCATGAATCATATTGGTTTTCAGATGATGAGCTTCATTAAGTTGGGTAGGATGTCATTCCGAGATCCAGTGGTCCAAAAGGAAGACAACTGATTCATCACTGTACTACAAAAGCAAGCCTGAAAGTTACCTCCAGTTGATGACTTAGCAGGCCGTACAGCAGTCAGCTTGCTTCGGTTTAGTAAACACGGCCATTCAGTTTGGGTTGTGATGTTTTATGTGTGTGACAGGACAGTGGTTAACCATCTAATGAGGGCAAAAGGAGAGAGTTGAGCAACTGGACCTGTTTCAGTCTGACAACCTCTCCAAACCCACCTTGCTTCCTCCCACACACAAACACTGATGAACTTTTTCTGACGCTTGGTTTGTGTACATGCAAACATTAAACTTTCAGTTGCCTCATCCTTCACTTGATTTGCCGTACACACACAATTAACAGTAGCACATACAAACAGTTCGCAGAGTTCAGATAGCGTTAACGGTTGTTTGCTGTTGTTTTTATGCTTTGGAAATGTAATATCCTAAGTACATTAATGTGTAATACAGTTTGATATCTTGCTTCTTTTAGGTCGGTAATAGAAGCACTACTGCCTGGTAGGTAGTGCTTATCACAGCCGGCCCAAAGCACATGCCTGTATTACAACAAAGAGAATACATAAGATATACATTTTTTCAAACTAGTTTTTTTATTCAGAACTTTTTAAACTAAATTTACAGTTTAGTTCTATTTAAACTGTAAATTACTGAATTAAACAAACTAACAAATATGCAAGTCATGGCCTCCACTCCACGACCAGGGACCCACAAGAGCATCAAGATAGCATTAAAAAAACATGTTAATGTTTTTTTTTTTTTACAAAAATGAGTAATACAAACAAAATCGTATTATACATTAAAAAATTATTTCTATGTTATATTGTAGCTGTTACACAAATAATAGGCTAACATTGTCCTGCTCCTGTTGGCAGCTGCCACTGTTGGGGAAATACAAGATATCAAACATGTCTGCTGCATATTTAGACTTTATCAGCTGTTCTTACTTTCAAATAGTTAAAATAATATGGCACACTTAAATATTTCAAAATCCATTGTTTATCCTTGATTTGTTAATCCTTTAAGTTTAAAATCAATAGCCATAACAATACCGGTATGGTGTAAGCTAATTACAAATGGAGCTCATGATGGCAAGCATGTCACACACAAAGAGTAGCTGAGGAGCGATAAAGCATCTGGGGTTGACATGTTTCTATGGTGGGCCCCCAAAATGAAAATCTGCTTAGGGCCCCAAAAACGTCTTGGGCCACCCCTGGTGCTGATATTCAAATTTATAAGTCAGATCCCTGTGTACTCGGTTGCTGTTTCCTCTGTTTGGTGCTGTCTGTTTTACTCATTTCTAGAAGACACACAGATCCGTTCTAAGAGCACAAGACGTAAATAGCGGTTGCCTGGGGGGCTTTCCCAGTTGTTTTCATGGAAACATTCTTACTAGCAGTTATTTTACTCCAAATAGTCAGGCTGGATATGTCAACTACGGCTGCATGGGGCCATAAACCTGGAGTCATCGCTTTATGAGAATTAGAAGACGTCTTTTATCATCATCTGACACGGAGACAGAGAGCAGCCATGGCTGCTAGATAGCCATCAGTAGGTGTAAGCGATACTGCTGAACCCAGAGTATCACGTCTCATACGCAGGTCATCCTAGCGGCCTGCAAGTGATGACAAACGTGATGTCTTATGACCCTAGAGAACGATCTGAAAAAATAACGCAGTCTTTTTTCTTTCTTTTCTTTCCCGTCAGTGAAAGGTATTTTACATTCCTCAAAGCGCAGCCTCAGTCGGAGCAGACAAACGCCATGTGTGCTGGCTCTCTGTTTGAGCCACTGCAATTATTAATGCGTGCCGCAGGTGATCTGAGGTCAGTTTGCGTTTGTATTTACGCATGTGTGTTTGTTTTGGGGGACATGTAAAAAAAAAAACATGGAGCAGCCGCAGCACAGGAAGTTTGACATGAAAATTAAACATCCTATTAAGTTGTCAGAAGCTGCCACGTTCAATAATACTGCAGCTGGGCCTCGCACACACAGGCTGGTGCATGGAAACAAGGAACAATAACTACTGTAAGTCAGTCAGTACAGAACAAGAGGTTATTTATTCATTCATTCAAAAAGATGCTGAAAAAGTTGATAGATGAGGCTACAGTTCAGTAGAAGTCTAGACCAGACGTCCAGACAAGTTGAAACTAACATATAAAAGAAACATGTGACTAAATGTTTTTGTCCCAAATTACAACATGATACACAATCAAACAGGAAAGTCCCAGCATGGAAGACAAACTTCTGATTATTTGTCCGCCAGCAAATCTAAAACCTCTCAACATGCACTTATGGAATCATACCAACACTATGGGTGCTATTTTGAAATCTCAAAAAGCTTTAGAATCCCCGTACCCCCCCAAAAAACTTATTCATACAGATTTAGATTTAAAATGTTTTTCATTTAACCAAAATGTTTCTTTATAAAAAAAAAAACCAGAGGGATCTTTCAAAATATTTTTGTGGCCTTTACCGTTGAACAATAGTGAATATTCATTACTTCCACTACTTTAACTTCACTGATAACTGAAAAAAAACTTGCTGATGCAGGTTGATGTTCCATAAACAACTCCTACCGGTTTAAGGACAGCAATGTTTCTGAGTTAGAACAATCGGCCAAACAAAGAGAAAGATCTCCAGTTTGAAAGAGCCACCACATCCTGTGATCAGAAACAAAACCCGAGTCTCTCCACTCTCCATACCTGACACCTCCGGAGCTTTGGTCGCTCCCTGCCAGAGGGGCTGATGGGACTAAAGCCCAGTGGTTGGACAGAGTAAGCCAGGAACACTTTTGGGGTCAATTTCACATGTGACCGGTGTTTCGTATTTAATGAGAAGTGCTGTCACTTCTCATCAGTGCAGTCAGCGAACAGCGGAAGGAGGGAAGGTAGGGGATAAGGACGTAAGGGACTGTTCGCGTGAAACGTTATCGAAATGTCAGACATGTCCCAAACTGTTCTTTGTGAAATCTTTCCATACCGTTAAAACAAACCTGGAAGTGACACAACATCCGATCTGTTTTTTCCTTCATATTTCCCTCCTTACCCACATTCCCCATCTCCCCCCTCCAGGAGGCCTGGCTCGGCCCGGACCCTCATTAGGTCATGTGTACTCAATCCTGTTGTTCCTGCGTCCCTTAATTTCCACTGTTATGAGGACAAAGGGAGGTACAAAGCGCATCGCAGCCCCGGGTCCTTGCACTCGACCTCATTCGCTCATTACTGTCGCCATGGAAATTCACTCTCCCAATCACCTCTAGACGACCCGTCCCGCAGTGTGTGCAGATGAATGGAAATTTTTTATATTATTGTTATTATTAGTTTGGAAATGATGGGAGCAAGATGCAACTGTGTTTTATGTTCATGTTTGCTGAAAGGGGCGGGGTCAGACTTTGTTAATACTTTGGTGATTGCTGCTGAGAAAAAAAGTTTGTAAATGCAACCTCCAGACGAACCATTGATGTAATGCAGCGCTCCATTATTTGAAGAAATGATAGGCCACAATGTAGAAGCAGTCCATATTTCAGCAGCTTGTAAAGCCATATTTGGCAGCAAACGTCTCAATTATCTTCTGTAAGACCTCATGAGAGTCTCGTGTTTTGAGGCCCACTCATCTTTGCTGTTGTTCAGTAAAGCTCGCAGGTATTTATTCATGAAGAGTATTCTGCTGTGGCTCCCCAACAGCATGTTAGTCATATTAGGGACTGGAGAAACAAATTAGTGGACTAGAAGCAGACAGTTTATTTTGTTTTTCCACTCCAGATTTGGTTTAAAACAAATGACTCACATCTTAAACAAAAATGTTCTGTCCAGATTTAAACCACTCATAGCTTGATCAGGTTTATTACTTCAGAATTGAAATAATAACTCTTCAAAACCTTCAAGTGGCCTTTTCATTTATCACTAACCGGAAACTCTGAAGCAGAAGCTAACATTAGCATTGTTAGTGGCTAACATTTAGTTAGTTCTTATGAAATGTGCTTCAATCTTGACAGCTGTTCCATCACAGCTTTTTTATTAGTGTACAGCCAGGATTGTACCACACAGATGACATAAATGTGGTGAAGCAATGGAATCTTAAAACTGCTTCATGTCCTACATGAATATAAGAGTCTGGAAAACAGATAAGACTAGTTTGGAAGCTGAATCTAGTATCCTTCATATCTGGGGAAAAATAAAAGAAAAAATGACCCTTCAGAAAACAACAGAAAATAGAAAAACTCACAAGCTGACATAAACTGGGTGACAAACACACTTGACTTTGACAAAAACACAGTATTGATTGATAGCGCTAAGTCTCACCTCCTGGCTCTGATTGGTTGTTTCTAGTTAGCACTGGGAAAAATCAAAGGAGTTCGATTTTTTACAGATTATGTGTCATAACATTCTGTCATAAGATAGTAAGAATTTTAGCAAATATGGAAAAAAAATTATGTTCTACAATTCCTCTCCATTTCAAAAGGTGAATTTCAACAATGCATTAATAAGTTTTAATAATTCTTTAATGTATTGTTTGATTTTTGCAAGCAACCTAAAGCAAAAACATAGAATGAAATATTCAACAAAAACATTACACTGTTTTACCAGGCTGCTCTTTGAGAAATACAGCCATAAAAATCTGCTCTTAGCAAGTTCATTTGTCAACATATCTGCTCAAGCAGTCAGTTTGCATTTGGTTGCTTAACCGACATGCAGCTGATGACTGTAATTGGAATCATGGGCCTCGATCCCTCAGTTTCCACACCAGGCCCGTTTCGCACTTTTTGTGAACTGAACTATTTCCAAACAGCTGAATTTGCCTCGCTTGTAAACGAGGAGAAATTGTAGCAGCGTTTTGCAGCTGGCTATCTGGCTACAGCAACAGGTGGGGGAAGGGAAGCATTTTCTCAGGGATCTCATTAAAAGGGACTTTTAAAAAGTAGGGATGGTGACTGATTACATTCTGCTGCTTTAAGCCAGATTCACAAAACTGTGTCACAATAATGCAAAAAAAGAAGAAAAAACTCACACAGTGACACACTTAATGTGGTGAAGCGTCTCACACACTGACATGTGGCAGGAGGAACCTGGAATCAAACCCACAACTTTTCCCACAGCCCTATTGTCTTCAGAGTGACTGTAAACTTCTGCTTTCTCCACTTGAAGCTCCTATGTCTAAAGATTTTAAAGTCTAACAGGCTGATATCCCTCTTCTCCACATTTTGTTTTGTTTTGTTTTCACCCGGAATATATGAATTATGTTTTAGCTAAGTCAATAAAAAGAGAGGGAGAGAGAGAGACACACAGAGAGAGAAATGGTTTCCATTTATCATGACCTCATGTGCAGGAGCATGTGATATGAAGAAAAATGTTGTGTGAAGTCTTGGGAACCTGTCATGTCTGGTGAACTCACAGTAGTAATCAAGCTTCTTGACTCTGGAACAGCTACAGGCAACGATACCGGAGTGGAGAAGTTTCACCGAAACAAAGCAAAAGCCTCAGCAAAGACACAACGGTTATGGAACAAGCAGGTCTTTTCAATTCTGAAGGACATAGTTTTTAAACTTTATTTTGATTTTCTTCTTCTTCCCCTAAGCATCACTTTGGTTAAAACACTCTTAACTTTTACAGTTAAAGGTTCACACAACGATGCTTAAAAGTCAGGTGACCAGGCTGTCACAGAAACACGTGGAAATGTTTCATTTTCCTTAAACCCAAACTGATCCCCTTCAACAGCCTGACGTGAGCCGATCCAGTCGGACTCACACAGAAAGAGCTCCCTCTGCTGAGCCTGGAGTCCACAGCTTCCTCTCAGCAACACTCAGCTGAAGTCCGACTGCATCTCTCTGCATCGCAGCCCATTCAACATCATTTACTGGAGCATCTGGACAAAAGAGATTTACAGTAATGCCAGTAATGATCATTTTATGGTCTTCCGCTGTAACTGTGATACAACATGTAGTGCTGTGAAAAAGCGTGAGTCTAATTTTGATTTTAAGGCTGGACAATATGGCTGAAAAACGTATCATAATAAACATTTCATATCAGTCGATAATTATTGATTTGTTCTTTTTGTTTTAAATATCTGATTGTATGACTTTTCCTGTTTCATCCACAGTTCTCACTTCACACTGTTGTTTTTTTTAAATTATTTTATGAGGTGTGCTGGTGAAATCTAAAGAAGGTTACTTAAGAGGTTGTTGCTAGGAAACCAGTGAGTGAGTTGATTACATCCCATTGTTACTTCAGTAACAATGAGAAGTTGAGTCTTTCCTTTGCCTATATCTCCCAGAATGCTGTGTGGTTTTGGATTGGAGGTCAGTGAATATTCACCTTCCTAAAATAATACTCAGAATCATTTTTGGATAAAAAATTAATTTTGCCAAAACAAATATGAATGCATACATATATTTTGGCAAAAAATAACTTCTTCATTTAGAATAAGAATAGAATCTGATAGAACATCTGAGACAACAATAACCTGAGTAAATACAACAGGTAGTTTTCAAACAGTGATTTAATTTATTAATAGGGAAAATCTACCAAACCCAAAAGCCTCTTGTGAAACAACTATCAATTTACATCTGCCAATGTTACAGCCAGACTCGAAAAATCAACATATCACTAAACCAGAACTTTTCTCAAAAAAATTAATCACGTTATGACCCAACTTACAACAAAATCTACAGATCAAAACTAAAATCACTGGACGCTGTGAGTCTGCAGAAGGTTTATAACAATTTTTCAAGTAATAACAATGTAAAATGAACAATTGCTAGTTGCTGAAAATGCTTGATGGTGGCTGTCAGTAACTGAGACACAACTAGTTATTAGGTTAAGAGGATAATCACCAGTCTTTCTTATTTAAGAAGTGATAATTTTTTTATTTACTCAGGTAATCTTTGACTGATATAAAAATAAGTTGACAACCCAAAATACTTAACTGTATTAAAAAACAGATATATAATTTGGGAACATATATAAATATGTATCCTGTGAACCAATTCAGAACAAATAAAATAAAATAATAAAAAAATAACACATTACATGCCTGTAAAAAAAATCTGCTTAATTCTAGAACAACGAAAAAGGATTCCACACATTTTGCCCCCAGATATAACCGTGGGGCTGGTTTAGCTGCAGCTCAGGGGATCATGGTGGGATTAACCCGGAGCCTGGCTTTATGCGACGTTTTGCCATTCAGTTCTCCTTTTCCTCAAACATGTTACTTGATGGAAAACAAAGACTTCACACAGAAATATCTCAGATTAATCTACCCAGCAATCACATGTGCCAGCATGTGGCACATGAAAAGATGAGAGGCGTGACATCATTTTAAGGGATGGGCAGGACTTCCAGGGTTTTGGGCTGGTATTTCTGTCCATACCTGAACCTCCAGAGTCACATTGAGACGAGTGCAAAGTCGGCCTTCTGTCCCCAGCAGAACACCTGAGGTTCTCTACTTCAGTAGAGAATTATCATATTAGAGTTAGCTTGATTTTAGTCTTTGTATGATAAATGCTTTTTAGATCAATGCCCTATTTTAGCTCATTTTAGTCGTTTCAAACATCTAAAAATCGAAACAATAGAAATCAAAAACTAAACAAACATTCAATGTGCACCTTAAAAATGCAGACATGGAAACGCTTCACTGCTGAACATAATGTGAATTGGATATGTTGCTTCACCAAAACAAACGCAGCACCCAAAACCAATCTGAGTGCTGAATACTCATTTTCAGCATAACAGAGTCTACAACATTGACAATGAATAAGTTGCTGTTCCTGAGGAGGGTTTATGTGGTTGGCTTTTATATATAATTTATTTAAGAACAAACTTTCACTGTGAGCTTAGCAAAGGCATTATGGCAGAAATCAAGATGTTGGCAACAAAGTTTGTATCTTTAAACTCACTGAAAAACATGTGTCCAACCTGATCAACCAGCACCTGTACCAATGCAACTCTGCCTGGTAACACAGACATTATCCATTCGAGTATCCAGAGTGTAGCATTGATCTACAGTTTTTTTTTTACTTTTGATTGCTTTAAATAGCCAACTTCACCTGAAACAGCTAAAACTCATCTGATCAGCTGTCACACCTTTTTTTACTTTTTCACAAGAGCTGCACAATATTAGGAAAACATGACATGATGATATTAATTGTGTTGTGCTCATATTTTCCTCACTGCTCTCTCTCCACCCCCCACCGTTCTCCCTATGTTTTAGCATCAGGCAACAAAACTCTTTATTCTCTGTAGGATAAAGGCAGTGAAAATCCATCCAATGGGAACAAATACATTAGTGACAAACAGAATTTGGATGCAAGACTAAACATTGAACCCATGTAGACTTTTGCGGTTGCATTATTGCACATGTTGATATTGCGATTCAATCTGTTTGACATTTTGGCCTGTCAAATGCTAACACTGTCCACTGCTGTCAATGCTAATGTACAGTCCATTCATTGTGTTGGCAACGAGTTCACCCGTTTGCCTTTCTCTACAGAATTAGTGCCTTTTAAATGTAACTCTGAGTAAGCTGTGGAGGAAGACAAAGTACATCAGGCAGGGTTTTGAGACGGCGGGTCTGGCGGCTTGGTATCAGTACATCACACTGAGGTCGGTCTGCCTGCTTGTTCAGACTCGCACCAAACTCAACAGGTGTGCTTCAGCCCTAATCTCCCAGAGGAATGCAACCGAAATCAGATGGAGAATCTGCAGTAAGGTGAAAACAAATGGACATAGTGACATAGACGTTGCTTTGATGAGTTATCTTTTTGTTGTCGTATGAGGGATGACCTTACATCACATTCATCAACTTCATGTTTGACTAAAACTCTTGTTTCTGTGTGATTTATTTACCTCTTGTTCGCATGCATTTCTAGGAATATTTCATAGTTATTAAAACTGCTGCAGCAATAGTGGCTGATTTTCTTGGCAATTTCTCAAAATTAGATAATTTTTTTTTTTTTTATCAAAGTAATTTATCAGAGACTACAAAGTGACATTTGATCCCTTCCTGCCCATTCCTCAGGAGAAAACAGGAGAACAAAGAAAGACAAAGGGAAGACATTCAACAAATGAAATGAGTAAAAAGGAATCAATGCAATTTGGATGTGATTTATTTTTAATGAGGTTGAAGTCAGGGAGGATGGCTGATGAGAGGACCAGGGAGTCGCGGAAGCAGAGACTAAGCAGTGAGGCTGCTATTGATCACACGGCTGGCGGAGGGAGGCTGGCACCATGAGAGAGCCAGATGGACCAGCACAGAAGTCCATCTGGCTGCAGGACCAAGACTGCAGCTGAGGCCCAGCTGGCGCTGAGTCTGTGTCGACCTTTATGCTAGAGCTGGTATTGACTTGTCACAGCTGTAACATGTGTGGGTGATTCAAGTCATAGTGAAGAAGAAATAGGATAGAAAAAAATAGAAACAACCTTTAATCATCCAATTGGAAATTCAGGTGTAACAGCAGCATCGGCTATGAAGGGTCACACAAAAAAGTTCTTAAAGTCCATCCATCCATCCATCCATTCTCTTCCGCTTATCCGGAGTCGGGTCGCGGGAGCAGCAGCTTCAGAAGGGAGGCCCAGACTTCCCTCTCCCCAGCCACCTCTTCCAGCTCCTCCGGGGGAATCCCAAGGCATTCCCAGGCCAGCCGAGAGACATAGTCCCTCCAGCGTGTCCTGGGTCTTCCTCGGGGCCTCCTCCCGGTGGGACGTGCCCGTCCAGGAGGCATCCTGACCAGATGCCCGAGCCTCAACTGGCTCCTCTCGACGTAGAGGAGCAGCGGCTCTACTTTGAGTCCCTCCCGGATGACCGAGCTTCTCACCCTATCTCTAAGGGAGAGCCCGGCCACCCTGCAGAGGAAACCCATT
>CAEGAF010005093.1:0-34799 GCA_903067075.1 Micropoecilia bifurca
AACCAGAAAGCAGTTGGGCACAATTTCGCAACACCAAAACCGTGAGTGAAACAATGACTAGTGCAGACAGCTATATAAAGAACTGGGGACCAATTTTTTATTATTACACATCCATATTTGTAATGAACGGAACAAATCATGTCCCGTTCAATACCGGACGGGTGGCAAAATAACTATGGCGTCTATTCTATGCGCCTTATAATGCGGTGCGCCTTATATATGGAAAAAGTTTCAAAATGGACCATTCGTTGAAGGTGCGCCTTATAACCCGGTGCGCCTTATGGTGCGGAAAATACGGTACATATATATATAATTGTCAAATTGATGCACATATAAATATAATTATAAATTAATATGGGTTAGAGATCTATTTGTGAATTAATTTTGTTATTTGAGGGAATTCATAATGCTAAATGGAGCATGTTAAGAGAATAGTTTGGTTTAAAAGAATATTGCAGCCATTTCTGATGTAATGAAGCTACTTGTTCTCTATTGAAGTATGCGATATCTGAAGTATGTTGTACATGAAATGTTATAACAGAAGAAGAATAAACCTTTCAGCTGAATGTGAAGGAAGCTCAACATGTGTGTCTTGTCTTTTTCATACCACAGCATCACAGGTTGAGGGAAGATCTTTCTCTACGTTACCCTCAGTCATCCAAGGTTGCAGGGTAACAATGTCAGATGACAAACAGTAAAAAACAGTGTAAAGGAGTGTTTTCTCAAATGAAGTTTAACAAAGAACGGCTGTTGTTGCATAGATGATCTAGCTGTTGACATTCTGCTGCAACTACCTGTGTTAACCAGTAGTTACTCTGTCTTGTGTTCTCTTCCTCCACCTTCAGGTTGTTTCTTTCCTTTAATCAAGATCCTGATTGTTTCATAATCCTTGGTTTGAAGTGTTTCATATTAATTAGGGGGAGAAATCTTTCCTCTTCACCAGTTGATTTTCACAGAGTTCATCTATGTTTCCTGCGTAGATTATTATTGCAGCAAGTGCTGAGTTAATCCTTTATCTGTACTGCACATAAGCAGCACATATATCTGACATATTCCAGGTAAAAAGGTCTTATTTTCTCTCTTCACTGCCACAGACGGTGAAAGCTCTCGAAATATAAAAAAAGAAGGGCCATTATCCATACACGTAAGCACATATCTGGTATTTCTTCAGTGGAAAAGTGCTTTTAAAAATGATTTTTTTTCTTCATCTGCATCTAGACACAGGGGCATGGTGTTGCAGTAATGAGACCTCCCAGAGAGCAATTAGCTTTCTTAGTTTTCCTTGGAAACATTCATTAATTATGAAGCCTTAATATGAATGAACATATTATTCCATGGTGCTATGTAACGTTTTAATGTTGCTATTTAAATGCAAATTTTGACTTAATGACCCCAATTGAAATGCAATGAATAGTTTCAATTTTGATGTTTACGTGTTTTTCATGTGTCGATATTGTTCCAGCCGTAGATACTGGTCACTCGCTTTAGAAAACAAAAAAGCAGTAGAAGAAAACAGCTTTGTGTGTACTGTGGCAATCACACCCACAGTGTATTATTCGCTGAAAATATCAGATTGACATCAATACAAAAAGTCCTTTTGTGAATTGATTGTGAAATTAATTCAGCGTAATAAGTGTCAACATAATAGTGTTATTATATTGTCCCCCTATCATGCCAACTATAATTGCGTCTGACATAAAGGTTATAAAAAGGACTCTAAAGGGCTATTGAATATTTCTTCTCAGAATTTCCACATCATGCCTTGCATCATGGTGGGCCCCATCGCAGACTATGGAACACATGTCTCTGTTATAACCTTCGCCAAACCTCCGGTCCCTGCAGGGCTTGTGTCGGTCAGAGAGGGTTGTAATGCGAATAATCAGACGCTTTAACTTTTATGTAAATAGCTTCGACTTATGAATCTTTAAAGAGGTGATGTCAATGACAAAGGGGTGGCAGCACGAGGAGAGGTGAATGAACAGCACTGTCAGGGATGTTAGCTCTAAATCTGATTATCCAGTGCTGCTTTGAAAAGATACGGTCGTACAATTAGTCTTTTTAGAGATGCCACTGTCAAAGCTGGGTAGGGATGCACTGAATCTTTGCTTGCCTGTTTCTGAGTAAAAGGGTTCCCTCTTAATTAAGCATTGTCCGGTTTGAGGTTCTTAAAATATGATGACCTTGAGTAAAAATACCACAATTTTACTGAAATTACATAAATACTTCTAGTAAGACATATAGATTGTTTTTATTTAAAACAGACAAGCAGTAATTATTTCAAATTTTTGGAAAATGACATCACATTCATTAGAGCATCTTTTCGACCCGACCTTTAGGTCTTTTCATAAATTTTCCATTAGACTCAATTCTTTGATGTTGGTCTCATTGGGCCTAAAAATTTGTTTCATATTTAAGGTTTTGTAAATTCTATTTCAGTAAATTTCTCCATTCATTATTTCTTTAGTAATAGGAAATGTACTGTTTCATACTGAAAAACAACCCTACACTACACTTACTAGACTGAAATATGCTGCACAACACAAGAATTAAATTTTAGACTGATCTTCTCATACTCTATTCTCTCAGCATTTTATTGCTTTGTCCAAATGTTCAGCAGCAAACGTTAAACCAGCTTCAACATGTCTTTCCTTCAGCAGTGGAGTATTGTGCTGAGTGTCGATTGCAGTTGAATGTGCAAAATGTTTCTGCTAAAGCCAGGTCTTTTTCGGAGTCTCTGTTAGTGGTCCTTTTCTCTATGATAACTTACTCTTATAACTGGTTTGTGGTGAAATGAGGGGCTTACTCACACGTTCTGAAGCAAAGACATACACCTGTCACCAATGTCATCACCACGCTTTACGAGCGTGGAGGCTTTGACACATCTACATGACGATACTCAATATAAAATGCCTCCTTTGTGATGCCTTGATAATTACAAATCTTTTTATAAACCTTTGTTTTCAATACTTATTCCCTGTGATATACCACAGCATTGCACATAACTGTATGGATGAATTACTTGGGTGTCACCAACATCAAGTATTGACTTGAGCTCAATAGTCACATCAGAAACATCTGCACTGACAGAAACACTTATCTTTTCAATACTTATTCTGGCCTTCAACCTGTAACACCATTACATCGCAATGTAGGTTTACAAATGTAGCCTTCCTAAAGGATGATGTCTCAGTTAAGGACTTTAAATTAACTTTCAAAATGTACATGAAATTTTAAGCCTCAAGTCCTTATGCGTTATATAATACAAAGTCAAATAAAAAATAAAATACCTTGATACTGCTAACTGGTCTCTTGTATGTCTTGGCAGGCAGAATATGAAGAAATAAACACTCATCCTCTTGTGCTTAATGACCCAGTTTAAAGGTAAAGGAAAGAAGCAATTGTTATGCCTTAAGGTGTGAAGAAGCAGCATCCATATATTGACTGCAACAGATTAACAGTGACATACAGATTAACAGCATTGCTCAGTTGAGCCAAACGTAATTACTGGCCTGTGTCTTGTGTTACCCGAAGGCTCCCACATCTTGATTCACACACACATTGTAGACAAACAGGTATATACCATATAACGTTGTTGCTGCAGCAGAATGATTTTATGATTCAGGTCAACAGGAGGCTTCAGGCACCAAAGCTTCCTTTCTTTCACGACTTAATTTGTGAAGAATAATGGCTCTGTTGTAGAGAGGGACCAAAGTATGTCGGCAATTTTAAACAAAAACTGTTGGTGCAAAGAGCTGGGCATCCTCTGTGAATAATTATCAAATTAATTCTACTTAGCAAGTACAACAATTATGCATGTGTTAAGCAATATATGTGAACACTACAACCCTATAAAATCATGATGTGCCTTTTAAAAATTTCTAAAATATACAGAACTGAAGAAAAGCCTCATGTCATCCTACATTTCTTTTTAGACGACACTTCCAAGAACTTAAAATTTCAACTAATCTTTAACATGTTCTTGACAAAGATAGTGACTTAAGTCTGGAATTTGGATTAAACTTGATATTTAAAATAAATTTACTTCCTGCTCTGTTCATTCAGAAATTACACTCTCAGTCATCCAAACACTGCTGTGCCACCCTGTCTTAGATTTTGACACACCTTGGAACATGTCTGCAGTTTGCTCTTGACAGAAAATGCTTTAAATGTAAATTTAGAATATGGTTCCCTAATGATTTAGCAAATTGTTAGAATAGTCAGAGAGAAGAAATCTCTCCAAGCTCTCCATAGTGCAGTACCTCGATAACATGGACATGTATTAACAGGTGTTGCATCAGTGGAGATAAAGTTGATTTGTCAGAATAAAAGCCATTCCTATTTGATTCACATCTTCACCCATTTCAACTATTTGCAATTTTGCAATTAGAGTAAATGGTGCCAAGCTACAGCTAAGAGCCACAGTTTTAAGTGTTTTGCACTTTTATGATTGCCTAGTACATGAGTTTTAGTCTATGCAGAAAAACTGCCATCTTTTTCTATTTAGTCAGATACGGATTTAGTGTTTAATTATTTCATATCACCTCTTAAGAAATTTATGAAAGCTGGTTTGTTGACTTTGTTTTCTGTTTTTGAGGATTTCAATAAATACCCAAGAAACAAAGGTCATGAACTGTTCGGTTTAAAAATGGGAGAGCATGTTTGTATTTAGCGCATCCCTCTTCTGTCTCTGCCTGACTTCATCTTCGCTTTTTGTAATTGGGACATGATTGGATTAAGACAGGAAATGAAGAGGATAGAGAGGGTCTGCTACACGGCTAAACATAATCCACTTTCAGAAGTACAATTTCTCCAGTGCCACTTATTTTTGAAGAAATTATTTCAAATGAGGTTCTCGAAAGACTATTTGTTAGTCTTGTAGACGAATAGTCTAATTTTATTCTGTACTCGTGGTAAAAAGGTGATAGTTCTTTTGTACTTTCCAGCAGATAAAAATACGCAGATTTACACTCATTTGCTCAATGTGTTTTATTTTAAAAGTTTCTGAGTTGTTGGAGAGAGAGAACCAAGAAATAGGAGGCCATCTTACATAAAGGTTTATTTGTGTGTATCAAAGATCCTCGCTCTCCATGTTGCAGACATTGTGCCTGATCTTGCAACAAAAGCCGTATGAAAATAACCATGCCTCTGGCGCTGCCCTTCACTCTAACTTCTTTCAAGAAATCGGCAGAACACAGAGGCTGGGGCAAGTCTTCAACATGATGCGGTTCTGTAAGAAAACAGCATCTGAGCTTAGATATTTTGCTGCTAACTCTTTGATTGTTTTCCTCTTTGTGTTGTGGCACAGATAGGATAACACTGACTGGAGAAATCGCCCCCCTGTCAAAACCCATTCACTTGCTGCAAATTAATTCCTGTCTCTTTCCTTTGCAGCGGAATGAAAGTTTGAAGCGTAAATGAGACACCCTCCAATTTAGGCGGTTCTCTTTGTGGAACAGGGGGTCATTCGTACGAGGAAAACCAAGCAGATTGTCTGATTTAACAAAGGTCTACATTTTACTTCAGCAAATGCAGTCATGTCTGCAACTTCTTAATTGGGTGTGTTAAACAGCCTTGTGTGGAGTCTTAACATATTTACGTAACGCATTATGTAAAATGAGGCAAATGTGTTTATTTTGAAGATATATTTTTAGGATTAAGGTTGATACTGCAGAGGCATTATATAAATTGTCAGAAACCGTAGCTTGTAGTCATGAAGCCGGAGTAAATTTCTGGCTACAAGAGTGTATGGAGAAAACTTTCAAACATTTTCAGCAAGCGTTTAATAAAATGTTCATTTTATTTTAATCCAGTCTAAGTTACTTTGTGAGAGCATTTGCTTTGTGTAAGGAAGCCACAATTATCACTTGCTAAGTAATGCATCACTTCTGATTTAACTGAAATCATGTCCTGAGAAAGTATGAATAATTATGAATTTGATCAGAAAACATAAGGCAGATGTAAGGGTAAGAGGTGAGAGTTTCGGTGCAGCTCGGAGAAGGGACAAGACTGCGAAGGAGCGTCTGACAGCAGGCAGACAGAGTGGAGAAGGCGATCAGAGCTGCGGATGACAACTGTGGAGTTTGGCTTGATTCCAGGTGAATGTGGTGCACTTGAAAGGCCAGATGCCTTGAGAGTCTGAAAATCTCCAGAATTCAAGTGCCGAGCCGGGATACTGATTAGGTGGGTAACTCTGGGAAACCTAGGAAGAAGCAGAATATAACATTTCTGGAAGGAGATCTTCATGTTTCCCATGTGGCATATCAGGCAGTTTTGCTATACATGGATGGAAATGGTGTCTTAATTGGTTAGTTGACATTATGAAATCAATTCAACTTGGTTTATTTAAGGTGCGTGTGTGAGTGGGAGATGATTGCAGGTGTGTACATCCAAAATGCATTAAAACTAAGGCTGGAGGTGATATTTCAGAGAACCCCCTGCTGACAGTGGAGTCTCACCCACCGCAACCCCAAATCTCTGTGTCTTAGATGCAATAAGATTGAGGCGCAAGATGGGTCCGAGGGGAACACTGCCAGAGGTTGTAATAGACGTTTTTGTTGTCGTCATCTTGACTGACACGCTCATAACCTATATTCAAATGTCAGTTTTTAAAATGATAATGACATAGTCAATTGCATTTAATTAAATTTGGCTTAATTAATATTCAACAAGCTGAACTGATGATGTGTCCTCACACATTGAAGAGATGAATATATTAACTTTTCTCTGCAGTGACAAGTTTTGAAATCGGGGAACATTTCTCAAAGTGAAGTGATCAGAAGTCGCCAAGACGGGCAAAATGGTCCAACAGACACTCGGTGTGAAGAAACTCCCACAAGATACGTATGTGCAAACTTCTCATACATACAGATACGATCACACCCATACACTCAAATACGCAAGTGTTCAGCAGTAGCTGTTAATGTGCACAACTTGGATTAATATTTATGCACAATTATAGTGACTAAGCAGCCCACTGTTAGAAATGCCTAGTTTCCTTCTTAGCAGCTTCCATCTGGTTCAGCTGCAGCAGATGCACTCCAAAGCCTCCATAACTCTAAAACACAACTCCCAGATAGCAAGACACATTGAGTTCGATGTCTGGGTCAGAGATAATACTCTTGTTAAAATTGATTTTAGGTGGTGCCCTCTGACCACCAGCAGCATTCAAGGTAGATGAACAACAGGGACAGATGTAGCAGGGACCAAACTGGAAACCCGCCGATTGCAGGACAAACTTCTTGCCACCATCGTCCTAAGATGTGGCAGCAGGCAGAGCACTGAGATCTTTAAACAAAAGTTAAGGTAGATCAGTGTTTCCCAACCCTGGTCCTCAAAACATACAGCTAGGCATGGTTTAGCTCTTTCCGTGCTTTAATGCCCTAATTCAGACGATTGCAGTTCAGCAAATGCCTATTTATCAACTATCAATGGAAATGAGCTGGACTAAAGCGAGGAAAACATGCAAGGCAGAGTGGCTTAAGCACCAGGGCTAGGAAACGGTGAGCTAGATGAAACTGGTGTTGTTGACCATCCGTTGTGAAATGGTTGTCAGAGAGCTCTTAATGTCCTCCATTATCTAGGGATATTAGGAGGTGATGAAGAGATTGCATTCTGGTGCATCAATCAGACAAGGAATCCAACACACTCAAATCACCAAGAGTGTTAGGAGGGCCGGGAGGCGTCAGAAGTCATTTCGGAGGAAACCCTAGAAGCACGGACAGAGAAGGAGCTTAAGCATTGGCTGGGAAAACACAAGGCAAATCTACAAAGAGCTTGAGGTAACACTTCGGTTGACACTAAGGTGTCGAATGACCAACAGCCAACTACTGCTGATGGGCTGATTAGAAACAGGTGTGCAGGAGCACACTGGTCAGCCCTGGCCTCCAGGGGAAACCTGCAGCTAAAAGGAAGGGAGAACCCCACACACACATAGCACACCAAATCCCTGACATGATTCATCTCTTAAGGTACCTTGAGATGACATTTGCAGGGAATTAAATGTAAAAATACAGTGCTGACTTGAATATCTGGTGTAGAAGATTTATCCACAGGTGTGAGGTAAGCCAAAAAGAACCTGAACACTGATCGGTGACAGACTGTAAAACACAGTCCAATAGGTTTCAATTTAATTTCTGCTCCACAGCAACTGTTTTAGGAAAAAAGTTTTGATTTTTATTTTATTACATTATGGTAATACATTAATGTCATTAAATGTGACATCTGTTTCATTGCCTATTGCTGAAAACAGGTTTTTCGAGAGGTTTTCAGAATGCCTTGATGGAGGCAAATTTTCACAGTGATTAAATTTGTTCTATTTGATGTAGCATTATATTTAATGGGTTTTTTTGGGGGGGAGGGTTTTACAGAAAAAAAAACATTTAGAAGATATATATTTTTTCAATAATCAGTTCAGTGTAGCAGATGCAATTCATCAGATTAAGTAAACACAACACACCAATTGTTCTGCTGCTGGATGTGTCTGTGTCCCTGGCTATCTGATGATAGGAGATGCATTCAGTTTGAACCATCCATTTAGCCCAATGGAGATTAACTTGACCCTGTAAGAGCAATCTGACAAGTTATAACATTGTTAAAAGGTTTTTTGGATTTTTTATTTTCTTTAAACCAAACCTTGTTACTCAGGGTTATTTTATTTTCTAGGGTTTGTTTGGCTTGATTTTGGTTGCTTTGTTTAATAAATGTAACCCTTTGATTATGTAAAAAAAAACTAATTACAGAATCGTTCTGCTTGTGTTAATTTACTCTGGGGGAAAAAAGTATCTTCTTGAGATGACGGAACAAAAACTATTCTATCACATTCTTTATTGAGAAAACATCTTTATGTTAGATTAATTTAAAAGTAGTCAACGACTCTGTAAAATTGGTCTCAACAGAAAAATGGCCATAAATCTGATTGGTCCATTTCTTCTTTTATTTAACATTTGAGCTGCTACATTCCAATGTTGTCCCTGTTTTGTTGTTTCTCTTGTTGCAAACATAAATTGACATAGAATTTATTTTCTATTGCATCTGTAAATTTACAAATAGTATAAAGATAAAGCTGCAGTTCATAGGCTTTGTAATTGCACAACTCAACAAATAGGCTTCCAATGCTGTAAATAGGAGACGGTTTAATATTTTTACCAGAAAGAAGACTTATTTTGATACAGTTTCCCCTGCCTTCGGGGGGCCAGGACAGAAATGGAGGCCAACAGCTTTCTAATCTGTCCAGCACTGCAGAAAATCCCCAGACCTGGGAATATTTGTCTCATCTGTTGCTCCTCAGAGGTGGTATTGAAAATTATGCTTTGAAATGTCAGGCTGTGCTCAACAAATTTGTCTAATTGGTGCCAGTGTCTTTTAGAGGATGAAGGTAATTTTTCAGCTTTATAAAAACAGTAGGAATACAGCAGCTGTGGCATTGTGTATGCATTCCAAGGTTATAGGTAACATAGGTGTGGTTTCTAACATCCACAGGATTTGATTAAAGTTCATTAAGCTGTTTTTTTATTGCCTCTGTTGCTTTGCTGATTTGTCAACCCCTGCATTTAAATGCTGGGTCCAGCGGTGTTTATATTTACATAAAACTCGCTTTGATAGTTTGAGCCTTTATTTATGCTGTTGGAAGCAAATTACACAGCTGTCATCTCAGCGGAGTGGTGCTGATGGATCTCTTGTTTCGTTTTTAAGAGTGGTACACATGCATTCGCCAAATCGTGTTACAGGGAGAAACAATCTTCAACATTTGGGACAAAACATTTTAATATGCAGAAAAGCAAAATTGTGACGCAAGAGTGTTGAAGACATGAAGAAAAATCTGTTCCAACAGGTCTTTTTGATGTACAGTAACCAGTGGTTACTGATAATCTCTCTAAAAACCAACTTATACCGGCTTTTTTATCTTCACAACATGACCTCACCTGTTTTAATAATAACCACTTACTGCATTTTTTATTTGCTCTGTTAATCTTAAACTGATGAAACATAAATTTAATTAGTTCAAATGTGTATGAGCAACTCCATCTTCTTGCACCCTTGTCCTTTGGTGGGGTCAGGAGGGTTGCTTGTGTCCATCTCCAGCTAACATTCTGGGCGAGAGGTGGGGTCACCCTGGACAAAAAACCAATCGCACACTCACACCTAGGGACGATCTAGACAGACCAATTAACCTGACAGTCATGTTTTTGGACTGTGGGAGGAAACCGGAGTACCTGGAGAAAACCCACGCATGCACAGGGAGAACATGCAAACTCCATGCAGAAAGACCCGGGCCAGGAATCGAACCCAGAACCTTCTTGCAAATAATAAAAAAGTGATTAGCCACAGATTTCTAATCAATTATTCTCTGCTGTAAATACTTAAGAAGAGTTGTGTATATCCTGATTTCCGTAGAAACCCAGAACTTGAGAACAAAATGTCATGCAGAAACTTTTCTGGTGGAAAGTCCTAGCTTTCTTTGCCGTGGCCTCTTGTTTCATGTAGTCCAGGGATTTCAACCATGAAACAATCTTGTTCACACAGTGGAGCAATAATAGGATGTCTCAGACATAGTTCCCTGACACTGACTTTCATGTTTCCAGCAGCATCTGTAACTATACATCTTACTTTATTGAGGATGCCCCATTCTGTCAGGAAGGATGCCTTTACTTCAGCTATGTTTTGAGCTCTATGAGCCTCATGGGAACCGACTTGCAGCAAGGAGAATTGTGACCAATTTATGCTCGGCTTTCATCCACGTAGTGGCAGATGACGACCATGTAGGCACGGATGTGCAGAAGTCCACATAAAAGAATTGAGGCTTTTAGCTGCAGCCTTCAGAATCTGTGGCTTCTTGTTTTTTTTGTTTTGAGTCAACAGTCACCTTCAACTGAAATGAAAATGTTACGCTCATTGATGAAATTAAGGAGTAACTGGGGTCTTTGCAGGATACATACAACGTGTCTTTCTGTTAGGCACCACAGAAGAAAGATTCATCCCGTCTGCTATGACTCTTAACAAACCTGCTGCGCTTTGTAAAAGGAAAACTCACCCTGGTGCACCATATTCACAAAGGCCTTGTACAACTTTTATTTCTGTTTTTTATGTATATGTACTCTTAATAAATATGGTATCTTCATTATAATGCTCAATAAAGGACAGGCTTTCACAAACCTTGGCTATATCCTGCGCTCTCATATCTATATAAGTACTCATGGGAATCGCAAGGTCAAACTAAGGCTGACCCACGTGAAACAAGTTCAGACCTTATCAATATAATTCGAAAGCAGAATAACGGTAAATATTTTAAAGTCATCAAATCCTGTTGAAATAGTGCAAAGCAAAATATTTTACTGCACTTGCAAACATGCCCTCATTCTGTCGTCTCACCTACTGTCTCCAACTAGACACATTTTGTAGCTGAAAACATCTGACATCCCCGAGGTGGATGGAAAGAATCGCTGATTAGGGTCATCGTCTCAATGCAGGGCTGAAATCGTCCAATTGTAAGTCTCATGAAAACATGGGTAAAGGACACAAAGGCAGATCTGACGGAAAAGTTGCAACAGGTGAAGAGTAAAGCGTGAGGGCAATCAGCAAGCAAGAGTTAGAAACGTGTAACTGAGGACAAGCTCAGGTAAATAAAACTGACAGTAAAGAAGATCAGTATTAAAACTAGACAAAAAGTAAAAAAATAATCATTTTTCTATGAGAAGTAAACACAGCCGCAGTTCAGGAAGACATTTATTGAAACTAAACCGACTAATAAAAATTACGTTCCCAGTTTAATTGACCAATTTCAGTAAACCTGACGAAAAAAAAAACATTGTGTTCTTTAGAGATTTTATTCTAAATGTTTCTTTAGTTTTTATTCTAAATGTTTGTCAAGTATTAATGCTTGCTCAGATTTCTTATTTAAAAGTGGAGAGATTAACATTTCCTGTCTGTCCAGTCTCTCAGTAAACTAGGTTCATGTTGGTTCCTTAATGATGAAAAATGTGTCATTTTGCAAAATGTTCATGCCTGCAGCACAGAAACTGATTGTACGTCTTGACTGAACTGGTGTAACACATTCATGACGGGCCACAATAATCATGTTTAACGCTGTTTATAACTGAGTCAGTAGAGCAGCATATATCGAGCAATGACTTCGTTCTAATTAGATGAAAAATGCAAAACTGGCAGCTGCAGGAAAGATGTGGAATATATTAATAACTTTATGATTGCAATATGTGAAACTATGAAAGCAGCACTATTAATTTTGTGTCAGATATATTCCCTAAGGTGGACTTTTACTCTAACAAAAAAATAGGCTTTTGTTTTTCTTCTCTTATGCAGCCATGTTTTAGTGTTCATGTAAGACTGTGACTGATATTCAAAGTGCTGCTGTTTTCCGGTGAGAGTCCTTTCTTTGGCACACGGCTGTTGTGTATGAGCCAGAGTTACACTCCCTTTGAAGACTGAGTTTGCTTTAGGCCTGTGCTGTATGAATTATGCTCTTTGTGTCAATGGCTGCTAGTGGTGATTAATGAATTGTCAGTAAGACAAAATTCAAAGGTCAAAAGGTAAAATGCTTAAACTAAGAAACTTTCTTTTACTTCCCTTTATTTTAGGCCATAAAAAAGTCAAGAGGCTAATATATATACAGCACATTACAAAACCATTTATACCTCCTGAACATTAAGCCACAAACCTCAAAGTATTTTATTCAGATTTCATCTGACCACAACAAAGTGCATAATTTTAGTGTTTGCATAAACTGTTCTTTACTCTGGTGTAGCAAAAATCCAGTGCCTTCAGATGTGCCTCAATGCTGAATGCAGTTCACCTGTATGAAATTTAAGCGCAGTATAAATCCAGCTCATCCTGTGAAGGATTCTGAGGTTTATTAGGGAACAAAAAGCATCATGAAGCCGGGGAACGCAGCAGACAGGTCAGGGTGAACCGTGTGGAGAGGTTCAAAAGCAGAGTTGGCTTATTAAACAACATTGGCAGACTGCTGTTTAGTTTACAGTCTGAAAATGAAAAGAAAACTTATAACAAGAGGCACAGCTGATCACATAAAGCGTGAGGCCATGCACAACGACCGTTATCCATAAAAGCCTCCCAGAGGTCTGTGGGAACTCTGGAGCAGCTGAGTTACCCGTAGCTCCGGAGGATAGATCTGCTGACAGAATTACAGAAACATCTGACGTTACTTTGGAAGAGTGACGAGACGAAAGTCATCGCTGAAAGGAACCTCTGTGGCTTTCATTCAGCAGTTAGTGCCATGTGGAAGACGTTATAATGAGGAAGAGTGTGAAAACAAGCAGGTGTTTTTTTATGTGTGTGTAGAGAGGAAGCATTGAACAGGGAGTGTTCAACTAACACTGACCATCACCCTCAACACTCTGCAGCATCATGCAGTGGGGAAACTGGTCAAAGTTGATGGGCAGATGGACTAAAAGAATCAATCATGAAGTAAACAACAGCCTAGTCAAAGTCTAAATTTAAATGTGGGTCTGTGGTGTGATGTTAAGTGAGGCTATCTTACTAAGAAGAATGGGCAAAAGTTTTAGCCACTAGTTGTTCAAAACTGATAGATGCGTAGTGCATCAGAACTGCAGTACATTGTGGTTCTACAAAGTTTTGAGGGTCTTAATATTTATTTCTATAAAGCATTTATTCTTTTCCTTCATCCTCTCAGTTATGTATTCTGTTTGTTTATCACACAGAATGTTTCTTTATGTACACTGGAGAAGCGTAAAAACCATCCGTGGGGTGTGAATAATTTAGGAAGGCACAGCTATGTTCATTGATATTTTCTCTTTTGATTACATGTATTTAAAAAAAAAAAACAATCCACGATTATGGATGTAAATCATATATGCTTGTGAAATGTCTGCTTCTGTGCTCTGAACACCATTCCTTTTATCGTCGAAATATTGCAAGTATAGCGTGGAGACCAGAGATGGAGCAACTGAAAATCTGGAAGCTGCAACAAAAAAGCAAAGATAAAGCTGTCAATATGAGTGATTGATTTGTTATGGGATTCTAAAGGCTAGCAGCAGTCATTACAGCGCCAGGAAAGGTTATAGGAGCAACAGATGAAATAGTTTGGATTACAGTTATCCTCACCAGATTGGAAGTGGGGGAGATAAGGAAAACCATTTTTCTTGGGAGGAGCAGAAGAAGAAGGAGTTGTTTTTTTAACTTTTTTTCCCCCCATTGTTCACTTAAGAAGAGCTGTGGTAGGTGTTGCAATAAAAAGGAGAGAAAATGACTCCTCGCATCGTAAACAGACGTCCTGTTGAGAGGAACAAAACCTGCATTAAGAGAGGATTGTTCTTTAATACTTTAGAGAGTTTTAGATCCCTTTCTACTCGTTTTCGTCACAGTCAAGAATGTTAATTCTTCTATGACTTTGCTGGAACAGATGGACGACCTCTTCCTAAAACATTTTAATAATTAAATACATAAAAGGACTGTGGAATATTTGTCAATGTGGAGAGGAAAGGCGAGGATGCGGCACTCATCTAAAAACAAAAAAAAGTTGGGCTATGACAAGAATCAAATTATACACAGATGCGCCGAGCAATCTGTTTGCTTTCTCAGGATATTCTGAGCAAAACAAAACATACATATGTATTGTGATAAACAATGCACACAGATTACTGTATTCTCTTTATCTCCTAATGCGGTGAGGGTAACGCAATTTTCGTTTCCATACAGTTAGAGGAATTACATTAAGAGAGAGAGAAATCCAATAGATGGAAGCAGCAGCAAAACCTTATCGAATCTGAGCTGTTGGGGGAAAAAGCTCCTTGCTCACACATGAGGATGTCTAGATGCACTTCGCTACGTCAACAGAACTCAGAGAAGCGGTCCACTTAACATGGAAATTGTCCTTTCATCTTTTAGGGAGGGAAACGCTGCGAGGATGGGGTGGAAAAATGAAAAAAAAAAGAAGAGCCAACTAATAATCAACAAAGAATATGGTCAACTTTCTCTTTGAGTTTAGGAAACATTTTTAGTCAGCCCTCTGTGAACTCAAACCGTGCAATTTCCTGTCTGGCAATATCGGCTCTAAACCTGTCGTAGTAAATTCATTTAATATCTATACTCATCTGCGCTTTTGTTATGTTCAGAATGGAACCGAGAGTTTCCTCCCCCCACCCCCTTTAATTTGTGCAACAATGCAGCACAAATTGCCAAGAAAAGGTTTGAATACCTGTGCTGATGGAAGACGAATGCAGAGTTTAAACTCTTACTTTGGGCCAATGGGTCACAGAGACGACATTCACCTCTGGTGTTCGTATCTTACAAGCTTCATTGTGGCAGAAATATGCCCTCCTCACATCTCAGCACCACTGCTTTAGACAATTGACCTCAAAGATTATTTACATTAAAGCACAAGTTTCATAAGTCATCCACGAATTTATTTGACATAAGCCATGAGAATAGGACTCGTGATTTGGTCTTTTGCTGCAAACCCATTCAGGAGTTGTGACTCTTCCTGCTCCTGCTTACTGATTATTATCATAATGTAAACCCTTTACTTTACCCTTAAGAAAGGCAAATTATTTCAATTCAGTTATATGGTGCCAATTTGTAATAAACAAAATATATAAATCTATAGCGAAAGGTTAAAAGGATAATTTGTAATTTAGATAAATCCACTGGGCTTCTCATTAGCACTTAGCACAGCTTTGCTGGACCTTTTTTGCTGTCTGTTATTTTGACCGACAGGATCAAACACATCACAATGACAATCTATATTTATCCATCGATTCTTAAAATGGTAATTTATCATTCAGTTTAATATTCAACAAGCTGAACCGAGAATCCACATCATGTCATCATAACACATTATGCAGATGATGCTTGATGCAGAACGTTTCCTCTGCAGTGACAAGTTTTGAAATCAGGGAACATTTCTCTATGTGAAGTGATCAGAAGAAT
The DNA here is from genome assembly GCA_903067075.1 of Micropoecilia bifurca. Lineage (NCBI taxonomy): Eukaryota > Metazoa > Chordata > Actinopteri > Cyprinodontiformes > Poeciliidae > Micropoecilia > Micropoecilia bifurca. Next base: position 15,919 of record CAEGAF010005093.1, read on the forward strand.
CCAGGACTGCCTGAACGAGGGTCAACCTGATCCCACAAATATTCAGATGATGAATCTCCTTCATGTTTTTCCATCACCGTTTAAAAAACCCTGGAAAATATTCAGTTCACCCAACCCCTGTTACTCAGCCAACAAGTCTGTGTCATATTCTTCTATTTAATCTAAATTAATTCTTTTTTTCCCTGTAAGACCCCATTATTTCTATTCTGAGACATGACCTTCCACCTAAACTGGCAGGCCAGGGGAGCATCAGGCGAGATGAAGCCAAAAGGTCCATGGTAACTCTGGAGGAGCTGCAGAAATTCACAGATTAGCCCTTGTGTTTACAAAGGGGGTCCAACTGACCCCACGCCCATATCACTTGTATCCTTTTCTTCAGTCCTCGTACTTTTGCCTCAGTCCTCGCACGCACTAGGGTTAAGTGGGAGAATCTGCTGAAAGCATTACTATTAGTTGTGGACTCAGCAACTTTACCCTTTAAGTACGAAAGGCAAGAAGAAAGCCATGAAAACACTTTTTTGCAGTTTGCTTGCAGCTATGTGGGGAGCACAACAAACCTGTGAAGAATGCTGTTTTAGTCAAATGGCAAAAAAAACATAAAAAAGTACAATTTCTTTCAACTTCACCATATTGAAGTAATTTGTCTTAGTCTCTCATGTAATATTTCTGTAAAACACTTAAATGTGACTTAAGTTGGCTTGAACAGGTTAGGATAGTTCTATGGGCCATACAAAACATGTCCAATGCATTATTTTAAACAAAGTCATCCTTTGATAATCTGATTAGTTATTTTGAACTCCTGTCAGAATGATCTGTTTTAGGACCTGCATGCTTCACACTGCAGTAAAACCAGCTGAGCAAACCTGCTCAAACTCTGCTTGTCGTATGGGAACATAATGGGCTTTGCTAGGGTTACTAGGTGAGGGGGCGGAGCCTGTTGATTTGTGATACTACATACTGTAGGTTTTGAAATGGCTCGTTTTTCTGGCACCAAAAAAAGTTTAACTTATTTTCAAAACAGTAGGAGCTGCAGTGGAGACGTCTGGTGGTTAACGTGGCAACAATTGGACAAGTTCAAGGAGCGTAAGTATGTTTGCACTGTACTTAGGAAAATATTTGGCTTAGTCTATCATGTATGTAGCTGTTTTAAATAAAGAGCCTCCACATTATGACTTGTTGTGTAAAAGAGCGGATTCTCACTAATTAGACGATAGTGATGGAGGCTTAAAAGGTAAACGTTTGAATCTTTGACAGCAAGTGTTACGGCTTCCTGTGTGAAAACTGCTTCCTGTCCACATGAAGTGAAATGAAACAAACACCCAGAAAATGATATGCATAGTTTAGCCTCTTAGAGGGGACATCAGAGAGCCCAGTGGCTAAACCAAATCTAATTAGGTTTGCAGTAAACCACATTATTGCCTCATTATCGCTAATTGACCTCTAGGAGACCTGTTACGGGAACACTAGAGAAGATGCCTGTACGCAGACAGAAACATTAAAGGGCTGTGTTGAGAAGACTGCAAGGAAGTGAATGGAAAGCCCATTAGAACACATTACCTCATTGAATGCACACATATTCATCCCCGAGGACGAATCCAGCGCTCTCCACCTCTGAACAGAGACCATCAAAAATCTGATGTAGCAGCTAATAAACACACTAAAAAAATCAAGACTTACAGTGGGGTGTCCTGATATCAAAGGGTAGCTGGAGAAGCTGATCTTCCTTTACTTCAGATGTATGTTGCCCAAGGCATGCCTTTGAATAAGGCTCGCCTTTCAACTAAAGATGGATCAGGGGATTTTGCGAGGGTGCAACGGTGTTATCTGACAAAGACAGTTTTAGGTAATTGTTATATGCGGCGTGTCCTTTCAGGTCAAACGACGGCTTTGAAGCAGTTCAAATCAAGGTCACTGAGAGCTTCACGAGCAGCCATTTAAAAAAAAAACAAATAAATCACATCAGGCAAAACTTGCAATGCACTTGCTTTGTTTCAGAACCGCACACAAACGCATCCGACATAAAGGCAAAGAAGGAATCCCCTTAAAACATCTCACATCAATGGGCTGCAGTAGCTTCAGGCTCACTCCTATCTTGCCTCATTAAATTCTCATACAACCCTCATCAAAACGTATCTTTCATCCAAGACTCAGATTAGGTGCTGTGCGACAGAACAGACTGAAATACACCCAACAGGATCTCATTCCACGGTCTGTGCGCCGCAGATGGACGCTTGCTACTGAGGGTGGGAAAAGCAGCTCGTTTTCGTCTCCTCCTTAAAAACAAAAACGCATTCTTGAAGATATGTAGAGCCTTTGAAGTTAATCTTTCGGCAGCAGCCGGTGCCAGCGTGGTGCCTGGTCATCCACTGCAGTGTTTAGCTGCATCCAAACAAAGTTGAGAAATAGGACAGCTGTGAAAGAAAACAATTCAAGCAAAAAGAAAAAAAAGCTCTGTGTGGTTTGTTCATTCACAAAACCTCCCTCTGAAAGTATCACAAATCTAAAATTCATGCTAGAGCTAAACTGTCTTGAGAGTGGGGATTTCATTTGGCAGGATTTGTGGGGAGGTTATGAACAGTGCAAAAAACCAAAACATGAATCTGGACGTCAGTTTTAAAAATAGAAATCTGAAATGTGTAGCATTTTTACATGCCACAGGTGTTTTGTGGCATGTGGCTGACAGCTTTTGCACATCTTTGCAAAGTAGCTCCAGGCCAGTCTGGCTGGATGATGAGCTTCTGAGAACATAAGTCTTTGAGTCTTAACATTACTTCTCATTTGCATTTAGTCTGGGCTTTGAGGCATTCAAGCACATAAATAACTACAACCGCATGTGAATAGCTGAAATTCCAGAGATCCCCTAAAAAACCAATTACAACTGCCTATTTTAGTAATGTAAATACCAAATATACCTTTTTATATGGACGCGCACAGTGAAAACTGTAAAGGGGAAACCAGCATTTATGGTCTTCCATATCTCTGCTCTTGGCTGTACAGTCAATTAACGGAATTGGAGATGTATGCTGCTGCATTGGCTGCTTGGCAAATGCCATCTAATAGTGTGTCAAGTAGTGTTGCACCTATTGGTATTTCAGTTTCACGAATATTATTCTTTTGAATAGCTTAGATATGCTTTACAAATAAATCTGCCCTTAGGAAAATGAATTCACAACTGGGTAAATCCACAACTCCTGAATCATGGATAGGCAAGGATCAATGTAAATGCAGTTATTTTAATGGAGAGTATCATTGTGCAACCTCTTGTCCATTTTGTTTCCCTTGATTTACTAAAAAATTGTAAACAGAAACACTGACAAAAAGTCTGCTCAAAATCATTGCTTAACCTCACTACCTTTTCATGCAGTTTAAAACATCATCATGTTTTTATATTTGAGATACTTTGTATGCTACCATTTTGCATTTTTCCTCTCCTCAGTCGGAGAAAAGCCCATTAAGATATTATTTATGCTTAGAAGACCAGTGAGTCAGTATTTTTTTTAATCTGATATGACCATTACCTGCTTACATTTATTTTCTGTCTATTTTGAGATTTTGTGTAATTCTGTTATGGCAGGCAGATGCACTGCTGTCACAATCCTTCCTGTCAGGTGGTGGCAAAAAATGATAAGTAGATGTGTGCAAGAGACAGACATGATGTCAAGGAAATGTCAGTATTTTTTACACATTTACTATCTTACTCAATTCTTGTTGTTTATGGACTGCTGTCTACTGTAGATGCATCATGTTTGTGAAATGCTGCTGAAAAACATTTTTCCTGCTTGCAGATACGTTGTTTTTGCTCTTTTGTCACATTTAACCTGAAGCTTTGTAGTTCAGTCCACTGCTCAAAAAACACAATGAAGATTTTGAAGTGATCATAGATCCAGATGAGATGCTGAGCCATGACATCAAACAGGGAGCTTATGCTGAAACAGGCTTTCAGGAGGAATCATCTAATCAAATTTAGTGCTTTTTAATGCCAATTTAATGACATTTTAAACCCTTAATGACATTTTTAACCTTTATAATGTTATCAACAGTGAACACAAAGCCTTTGTGTTCAATGTATTTTAAGTTATTTAAATGCTATTTATGCACTGAGTGTAAATGCAGAACATTGAACATGTTTGCGCCATGTGCCTCAGTTCACAAACTTTTCCTTCCATTTCTAACTCAACATGTTTCAGTTAATTGCATTTGTCCCAGTATCTTTTCCTCATAGCGTCAGACTTTGTTACTTGAGGCGTCATTGTGCTGATTTGTTGTGCTCAGCTAGTTGATCAGCATTTGAAGGATGATTCACATCGTCAAGATCTCCTCTGAAGTATTCCCTTTACAAGCTAACCTAGCTTACCTTTCCTGCCACAGTAGTTTTTTTAACTATGTTTTCAGCCATTTCCACTCCACTTCAACTCCATTCAGCTCGAATGGCAAAGCATAAAACCTATATCAAAGAAGAGAGGAGGAGCAGGCTGAAGGGGACTGAGAGATTTCACTGGATTAGCCCACAATGTACACAAGATGTAACATTTTTTTTAACTAAACTATTAAAGCGCTGGCCCACCATGTAGTGCCGGGTATAACAGGTCTCTGTCTCTAGCAGAGGCAAAAAGGACAAGCAAAGAGAGACTGATTTTCTCTTGTTTATGGGTCTATTGCATGTGGGGGTCAATGTAGCGGCTCTATTTATGACAATCTAAGTTATAGCCAAAGACTCTCCCTTGTTAGCTACAGAGAAGTAACTGGACAGACTTAGTTGTTTTTCTGCGTGCGTGATCTCAAGGCATTCACTACAAAATCTTTCTCACATTCTATCCACTTCAGCAGGAATTTCCATTCATGCCATGTTCATGACGTTTCCCCTCCAACGTGCGGTCCTCACAAAATAATAAAAAACAATAACTAGCTGGAAACATTTGCCGAAATGGGACCATGTATTAAGCTATTGTAGACTCCTGGCACAAATTCATAAAATCCCCAGTGAGCGAGTCTGACTGAATAATTCAGAATCAAAACAGATGAAATCTGTAACGGGATTTTTCATAGTTCTGTAATATTAAACGCTCTATAAATGTCAGGTACTCTAGATCAGCAGCGAGCCGTTAACATTTCTGCAGGATGTTTTAGACACATGTAGCGCTAACACTGAAGGGGTGAGGTGACTCTGGCCCTTGTAACACAGCAGAAATAGACGTGTCTTCAAATCAGAGTGGGTCATGTTTTATCCTTGGACTGGAAAAACAGAACTTTTCCTAGCAGAGGTGTTTGAAGTTTAGACATGAATGGGGAGTTGTTTACTGACAGCTCTAATCCTTAAAATTACATTTTCCTCTAAGAGAATTTCATAATCTTTAAGGGTGGTCAATCCTCTGTAACGCTTCTGTGTTTTATTGCTGAAACATTATTTTCATATATTGTTTTATGTATGTATTGTATGCCTGTGTGCTTATGAAGTTTCTTGCTTGACAAATGTGAATAAGCTGCTGAGGATTGACAGAGAAAATCTGGATGAAAAGATTTTCTCTGAATCTAACTGCAGTTTTACTTTCTGAATCTGGTTACAGTCTAATTGAAATCTTTGCTAAAAAGGCTCTAGCCCAACGTAATGGTGTCACAGGATCAAAGGAGGGTTAAAAATAGAACCGCAGAAGACCTGTTGGAGGCTGCAAAGGATTTGAGACTAGAATCAAGGTTCGCCTTTGGCTCCAATCCAATCTAGGCTTGGTCAAGTCAAAGTCCAGACCTTCTGTAAATCTAATTCAGAATCTGAGACAAGATTGTCAAAACTAATATCCACATGTTTGTTAAAGAAACTTGATCTACTTTGCAATGAAGACTGGTTGAAAAGGTTAATCTCTAGATGTACAAACTTGAAAGAGACACGCATCAGAAAACGTCCATGTGTGGCAGCAGAAGATGATTCTACGAACAATCATCTTCTTGGACACCAGGGCTAAATACGAATGGGCTCTACAACTTTCAGATTTTTAATTGTAAATATTTTGGTAATATTTAATTTTCATTCCACCTCAGTTAAGCACCACTTTGTGTTGGTCTGTTCCTTGCAGTAGAAACACACACACACACACACACACACACACACACACACACACACACACACACACACACACACACACACACACACACACAAAATAGCTTGTGAGGCATGAATAGTTTTGCAAGGCCCTGTTTTTGTTTTTAATCAAAACTAAATTCAGCATCACACGGCTATGGTTTGTGATATCTTTCAATCACCTTTTGCTCCTTGCAGCTTCGGCACATGAATATTCATAGGTCTGTATTATTATTATTCCAACCGTGGGGGAAAATGTGGATGTTTATCATGGCCTGATAAGCTAACAGAGATTAGCAAGCATGAACATTAATAAATGCTGTCGCATCCAACAGCAACGCTCAATTTCACACTGTGATGCCCCTTAACAAAGACTGATCTCCCATCATCCCACCTTTGTAGCTGCTGAATAGACTCACATTGTACTGTTCCATGAAAAACAAGTCAATAGCCACTTGAGTTCAGGAGGACAGAGATTTTCTAAGAGGTGCTCTTGGATAGGTGGTGGGGAGGAGGGAGTAAATATTATTTCTTTACCACTATTAGTCTGACATTTGGTGCATTGTGTGCCCTAAACTTGCTGACATATGAGACTTCTCTCTGTGCCTTCACTTTCAAATCTCTGCCGATAAAAGCATCTTCAAGATGAAATGAAAATAGGCCCTAATGGTTATTCTTAATGGCTATCCTCGGATCTGCAGTGCAACAGCAGTGACATTCTGTTTTAATCATCTCAAGAAGAAATGGAAGTTAAGTCTTTTTTCTCCCCAGCTAGCTGCCTACTGAGCTTCCAGTGATGAAGAGTGTCATCTTACTTCATTCTGCTCTAAATCTGTGCAGTCCTGCCTATAGTGGATTTTTTAATGTTTTTTTGTCTAAAAATCTTCCGATATTCATCAAACGACATACTGATGTTCAATAATCACAGATAAGTACTTGTGGTTTTGCTGTAATTTCAAACTGAGGTCTTAGTAACCCCCACATACAGTAGCTTCTACAGTAATCATGGGTTCTTGTCTCCAATATGCTCATGTATGTGCTTCACAAAGTAGCATCAGACTAGATCGCTCTGTTAACACACCACACATGGCAGGAATGTCTCATTAGATTATCTTTAGAGGAAGATTATCTAATGGGGAAATTTGGGTCAGAAATCGACATAATTGTCTAGTCATATGAGGTAGACATTAGCCTGGTTTGGGCTCTCCTATATTTATTTATGCTTGCTCTTGTTTGGAAAAAGAAAATGAGTTCAGCTATAGTTCTAGCTATTTTTTTTATTAAGATATTAAATAAAGGATCCTTTGACACCAAAATAGAAAAGAAGAAACTTGAGGTTGATTACAGAATCGAAGAGGAGAGACTTTGGGTGAGTGTTTCTGTCCGAACAGAAAACCACACCTGGCTATATGTTCAAATGATGAACTGCTAGATTTTGAGGCTGGACCTTATCTACACATGAGGTAAGAACATTATCACAGTAATAGCCACCTTCGGCATCGGCCCAGGTCGATAATATTTCTGGAAAATCATTATGGTCTGTGTTCTCCCTTGGGGAACATCCTATAGTAGAGAAAATAGGAGCTGTGGAATGATGCTATCAAATGATCTAATCACTTCAGCAAAAACCAGATAGTGAAAAGTGATTTCTTGTCCTTTCTGTGTTAGTGTGCTTGATACACCATGGAACAAATAGTGGAGGAATAATATCTGGCTAGTTAAAATTCAGAAGTTGTTTTTTTTATGTGGGTGGTGGAGCTAAGTAGTGTTATTAGCATGATATCTGTGCATGGACCAATCTCTAAGTGCCTCATACTCGAATTCTGCCTGCATTGTTTGTGAGGAAGTAATCAAATGCTACTTATCTTCATCCTCATTATATTAAACAGAAATCTCGGTCACATATGCTTCTCGTAGACAATGGCCACAGATGGGTGATTAGTTGAAGTGTTCTAAAGGCGACTCTTTTATTTGACCAATTGAAATTGAGCATTAGGCCAGCGAACAAAAATAAGAGCTGCAATCAGAAAACCTTTCGAGCTTTCAGGACGTGATCTCAGTTTAACCCTTTAAAAACCCATTTAGAAAAATGGCGATAAATCCACAAATATTATATATGCTACATTGTGGAAGCTTAGTTTCTACTACTTTGAAGTTTTTCATATCGTGTTGCATTGTAACCACAAACTTCAGATCTGGTGACTGTTACAGATGACTTATCTTCTTGTATCTTTATTCTAAAGTCTACAGAGTAAAGATTGCGGAAATGAAATGAACATCACTATTTTCACATCTTTTATTGGTAAAAACGTTTAACAATAAAGCAAGAATTTTTCTTCCACCTCATGTAGGTTTAGTCTGTTTTATAACATTTTTAGTATGGATAGATAGATGGACGGATGGATGGGTGTCTATATATCCATTGCTCTAAATCTATCTGTGCAGAAACGTGTGTTTTAATAACTCACTTTTCAATAAGGCTATGCAGCAGACAGGCTATCCCAAAATGCTGTGTAAAGCGGATTTTCCAGCCAGTATTTTGAGAGGTATTAATGGCTTTGTGAATATTTGGATGATTAGTCGTAGCTGCGACGGATAGCGAGCATTAATCATACTTTCTGATCACACGGATGTGGAGAGGATCTCAGCACTCTTCTCAGAGAGCCTGTGGAGGTCACTAATTGAAGTGGGTTGGGGGTCTACAGAAAGTGTGATCCTGCAACCTGGATCCCAGAGAAGTGTTGATGAATCCTGAAATAAGCGTTTCTGTCTAAGCACCTCAGCAAATGTGGATGTAAAGAATCTGTGCACAGAGCAGAGTAAAAACATTTTATTTTTTATTCCACTCAAGAATCCTGAAGACTATTGTTAATGTTCCATCAAGGGCAAAAAGCAACGTCTAGGGTTGGTGGATTTACTGTTAAATCAACGACAATCCATTTGTAATGGCCACTGCATGTAAATCCATCTGGATTAATGTTCCTCAACTAATGTAAGTGCCAAGTTAACAGCTTCCCGTTCACACACCATCATATTAGAAGGCGGAAATACAATCCTTCTGTTGCCACATTAAGAAAGAAAAACAATTCTTTACTTTCACATTTCTTTTTTTTATTTATTTCTTTTGTTGTTGTTGTTGCTTAGCACAAACCCCTGGACACTGAATAAAATACAATTGTGATAAGAACAAAAAGATAATTCAATATTTCAAATTCACTAATTCCAAACGGCAGAATATTTCAGCCTGTCCATCCATAGGCCTGCTTTAATGGATTCTGTGTTTCGTCTGCACTGCATCCTCTATGTGGATGACATGCATGTATATCATTAAACCACAGTCATGCCTTTTAACTCAAACAATCATTAAATTGTTTTCCTCCAGACACTTCATTTTGAATGACTTTCATCCTCCTTGATTTCAAATAGGGAATAAATTAAGTTTTTTGGATTGAACTCGGCAGTAGATCTTTCAGTCTAGTATAAAACTATTGATTTTAGTTTTAAAATATGTTTGTTCAGCAACAAACTTTCACTTGAAATTAAGATTTCTATTGAAGGTGAAATCCTTCTAGTCTTTCAGTGACATTAAAAGGGGATCCACGCTTTTATTATATACCAGTTTGACTACTGTAACACTTTGTACGCTGGTGTTACTCAGACTTGCCTTTTACAGCGACAGTCAATAACACGTTGCTCACATTTCCCTTGTGTTTGCTTCCCCTGCTTGGATCTGTTTCTTTTAGATTCGATTTTAAATGTCATTCCTGACAGGCAGCTCATGGACAAGCTGCTGCATCTCCCTGAACTCCTGCTGCCTCATAAAAGCCCATCTTAATAAACTGGAATATCTTTGTAAAGTTCATTTATTTCAGCTGTTTATGAGAAAAATAGAAGCCCATATATTTCATAGATTCGTTATTCAATGAGCAATGCATCTCAAAAGGGTTCCAGGGCATCCTTGAGAAAAGATTTTTTAAAATCAATTAGCTTTTTCCTGGTTAAAGATTAAATAAAGGAAACAGACTTTAAAAAATCAAGCATTCATAAATATTGGTGGTGATTCTGATGCAGCCTTACGAAGTTTGGAAGGGAATGTGATTCTTTTTTTAAGGCGATTTGCTATTTCACTATCTAAAAGATAGAAATGTTGATTTCAATAAATTTAGTTATTTTTGCTATTTTATAGTCACAATATGGTACTTTTTCAGCTTTCATTATTTTTCAAAAACTCATTGGTGTTTACTTTATTTGACTGCATCTTCATTTAAAAAAATGCATTTTCACAACTTTGTTCAGACCTTAAAAAGAATTTTTAAAATGGAACTAAGGTTCTGTGTAATGTTGATATTTTGAGATTTATATAAAGTTATAACCTCATCAAAAACTGGACTCTTGCTGCTTGTGGTTCTGTTGAGATGTTGGGAAGTTCTGTTCTTTTTAGCAGTAACCTCTGACCCTCCCAGACTTTGTTTTTCCATCCTCTCAGGGCTGCAGTTATCCCAGTTGCTTAAGTACCTTCTTTGTTTTTTTAACCACACTTTTTACTCTCACTCAACCTTCCATTAATATGCTGGGACAGAACACTCTAGACAGCTAATTCCCTAATTAGCAAACCTTTTTTTTCATGTCCTCCTTGCAGAGGAGGTAACTGACTGTCTGCCGAACAACCGTCAAGTCAGCAGATTTGACTCAAGCTTTTACATAAGCATGAATGGATAAATTAGTCGTTATTTTTGTTTTAAGTAGTTATACATGCTTTACGCGTTCACTTAACTGTTTACTTTTGAAACCTTTTAAAATATCTTTCACCATTTACTACTTGTGACGGAACCAGTTGAACACATTATAGCTCTTATCTCATTCACCGTGGTAACAGGCCATGAATACATTAAACACTATGCTTCAGTGCAGGAGTAAAATATCACAGGTGTGAATTTTGCCACATGCAGTGAAAATTACACTTCCTATTGAAGCAACCTGATTTTTTTTTTCAGAATCATTTCTGAAGCGCCTGGATTGTGTTGGAGAAATTTCTATACGCACTTATCCCTGCAGAGTTGTTTGTGGGGGAGACTGGATCCCATCTCCAGCAAAAGGCAGGGAAGAGTCTATCATGGAGTAACCCAGATACAGAGGACAAACAGCCACCGATTTACCCAGATAGTCATGTTTTTGGGCTGTGGCAGGAAGCCAGAGTAACCTGAGTGAATCAACTCATGCATGAGAATAAGAGACAAACTCCACCTGGAACCATCCAGGATAATCTTGCTGCTTGGCAACAGTGTTGGAAGACTGTGGCACAGTAGAGCACCAATGCTGTTAACAAAACTCTTTTTCATCATTTCTTTTAGTATAAAGTCAGTCTTTTGACTGTGTTGCTCTGGAATGTACTAACATCTGGGTTTTACCCGTCCACATACCCAATAACCACTGTAGGCACCTTCATGTTATCTTGCACAGATTAGCGAATTGACCATGGCTGGATGGAACATGGCACCTTAAAAAACGGCTCCATTGGCCTTTTAACCTCTATAAGTCCCAGTGTTGTAATGCTCAATTTACCTATTTCAAACAAAAGGTGAAGTCAGAGCACAATATGTTGGCTAGAGAGGACGAACCGGTGCCAGCAGTGAAACGTAACACTTTGCTCCACACCCTAAATTTGTTTTTGCGGCTTCATACAAAACATGAGATACGAGCAACGCCCATAGGACTTCAAAGTATAGATGAGAACTGGCATATCTGGCACGATGCATGACTTTGATATGTAATTTTGTATTGGTAAAAAGATAAGCAATCAATGAGGCAAATTCAGATGTTTTTTACTAAGGTAAATTCTTCCATGTTATTCTGACGATGACTGTCAACGGCTCGCTGGGAATTCTGCCATCCAAATCACCCAGCATTATAACGCTGTCACATTTTCCTAAAACTTTCTGTTTTCTATGACCAGGTCTTCCAGGAATAAGTGAGCTCTCAAACTGAAGCTGTGAATCTGATTCGACTTTCAGCTTTCTGACCAGTTGCAGTGTTCAGCAATATTTTCACACAGAGCTTACAGTGGGGCTTCCTGTTGAAGTGGTTTGAACACAGATACCAGCAAGACTGTTGGGTGTAACTGACTGACTTTTTAAAAAACGCTCCTGATGCCCCCAGGCTGTGCTACGCCACCCGGGTTGCCATTTTACCTACATTAAAATCCACCTCTGGCTCCATCTGAAAAAGCAGATCATGTTCTTCATGCTGTCTGTTTCGGGCATGGAGAAATCAGAGAAGGTCTCACAGGATGCATCCAAAGCACATGATCCTCTTTGGATGCAGAATACGGCGTTTATATACAAGCCGCTGTGCTTTTGGTTTATTGTTCAGACGTACATTCAGGTTGATGACGAATTTTACTTGCAGAGTAAACAGTCCAGTTAAGAACCTCTGCTCGCTTTTAATGAGAGGATTTGAAGTTCAGACCAGTTCTGAGCATGGAGCAGCTTGAATGTGTGTTGTGTGGCTTATTTCCGGAAGACGGTGACCTTGGAAAACCTCTATAAAGTTCCCCAGCCTGGGATACGTTAAAATGGATTAATTTCTCTCTGTCTGAAACGCCAATTAAATTTGGAATTAAACTATCACGGAGTTCTTAGACCTCAGATCGGACTCAACAGCTCTCACCTAACAACAACAAAAGAGTGTCATCTAGTTCACAGGCAAATAATTAAGGATTATCCAGCAAGAGTGTGTTAATTATGTCTGCAGCAACAACGGGATCAGCCTGATGAGGGGCTCAGCAATGATTAGATAATGACCACTGGCTTTTGACTGGAGTAAATGAAAGCGGTTGTGTCAGATATGGGCGTACAGTGGTATTGTGCATCATTATTTTTGCTGGGTTGATGGGACACATACAGTAGCATAAATTCATATTTCGCAGTCTTGACATGATAAGGCTGAGCAGTCATTATCGCTCATGAATAATATACCAATTCCTCACCCACTGTGGGCCGTATTGATCTGTTTTGAAGGAGATTTGCTTGAGCTCCTCATTTTAAGCTCCTGAGTTTCTGCTGCTGCTGCTGATGTAAAGATATGGGCTTTATATTGAACTTGCTATCATTAAGTGCACTTTGCAAAGTTGAGCATATTTTCCTTTCAAGTCATTAACTTGATTAATAGATGCTCAGTCTATTCTGGAAGCTCGGGTCAGGCTCGCGCCGAGGAGCCTGCTGCTGAGAAAGAGACCTTCTCTCTCTGGAAGCTGTCAGACTGAAGGGAGGAGCTTTTCTCCTGTTTCAGCCACAATTCCAAGAGAAAGCTTCTGCCTTGTAAGTGACCAGCAGGAAGACGGAGTACAATGAATAATTGATTCCTTTAGATGGATAGATTCCCCTCTATCGAGGATTACTTCAGTTGTGTGTTGCATTACCTGGAAGGAGGGGTCCATTGTTCATCATTTGGTCCTAAACCCTTTTTTTTGCCACTTCAGGTTTTGAGTGTAAATATTTTTCATTTGTTTCTTCAGAAAGTCTAGAGCTACGCAGACGTCCACGAGCAAAAAGCCTTATGATTTATGACTAAAATCATAGCTTGTAGAAATTATTCCTCAGTTCATGCTTCAAAAATATTGTCTTACAAATAAATGTGACATCCAGTCCTAAAGAGAAGTTTCAGAAGAGAAGAAAAGGAAACAAACTTCCTGGTTGAATGAAAATTATTTTAAGTCCTAATTTCCCAGAGGTAAGAATAGTTTAGTGCAGTATGATGTAAATTCACTAACATCTAGCTTCTGACTTTCCATGTTGAATAGAAATACCTCCTTTGATATTGCTCTAATCAAAAAAAAAGAAGAAAAAAAAGATAACAAGCATGACTCATAGCTCATTACTTGTATTGTATAATCTAGCTGCAGGTCATTAAATCCCTTTTGCTATTTCAGATGTTTTGGTGAATGTTTTACTCATGAAATTTAAGTTATGTTCTATATTTTACTTACAGTACAGTCTGAGTCCAACACATAAAATCTTACCAGCACGTCAATTTTACTTACTGTCACTGTCATTATCTGTCATAGCAACGAAATGTATTTTTTTATTTCACATTTATACATGTCTTTTTTTTTTTACAGTGACTTGTTTTTCACCAAACATGAGACGAACGTTGTGTAATGATGCAATTCATTGGCCCCTTGTGCATAACCTGCATATTGGTCATTGGTCAGCAACAATAAATGCATTCAGTCAGTGGATGGATGGATAATATTGACCATAGGTTTCACCACCATTTTTGTTTTTAACAATCTTGACTATGTCTTTATGCTCCACTCTTCTTTTCTTTAGATTTGCTGTTATCGTTCCATAACATCTTCCCCGTGTGAAAACATCTCCTTCATTAACCAGTCATGCTTAGCCGATTACTTGACATTTAGCTCCCATTGAAAAGTCTTTAATCTAAATCCACCAAGAGGACTTGTGATATTTAGCAATTCCTGGAATTTATATGTGGCCTATATTAATATCCATGATTCATTAGATGTGTGTTGTGAAATATGCTAATAAACCTAAAGAAGCACAAATGAAGGTGTAGAATGAATGACAACACCTTTGATTTATACATATAAGTGAATTCATTTGGACTTAAAACTAGCTTTAAATCAACTAATCCTAACAACAAAGCATCAAATCACATTAAAGCTCCACATGAAAAAGGAACATATTTATATTTTAAAAAAGGGATCCTTTTATTATAGTGACGCCTGAAACTGTAGATTTTGAAAAGACAATTAGTTTTGTTTTTGCTGCAACCGTTTGAAAGCGTTTTTGGTCTTAGCCAACTCTTGAGGCAGGGGACAAATAAACCTGTACTTTTCAATATTTTACACATCCAGAAAGTATTGACATTGCTTCACTTTTATCACATTTTGCTATGACACAGCCGTATGGTAAATAATATCAAGTTATTCTCTTTTCTCAAAAAGTCTACAAGCAAGTAACCCATTATAACAAGAAAGTTTTGATTTTTTTTTGCAAATTTATTAAGTATTCACAACCCAAAATTCAGCTTCTTGGCAAAGTGAAACTGTGAATATTTCTGGATGCACCAAGGTCTCCTTTGAAAAGTTTAGTTTGCAATGATATCAATGTTCTGCACAGCATTAGTTCCAGCTAGATTAGCAACAAACACCTTATTCTCATGCACATATCAACAAGGTATCGTAGGTTTGTATTTACTTTTTTTTATTTATTTTACTTCAGTTGGATGCAATTGAATATTGAAAAAAAATGTGTGATTGTGAGCTAGAAATTGCTTTTACAAGCATCAAAGCATAGCAGCATGACAAACATTCCTGATAAGTCAGCTTCTCAGGTGAGTGACTTTGTATTGACTTTATTCTGGGTCTCAACATTGCGCTTAAGAGTTTAGGGCTGCACAGTGGTAGCATAAGTCCAGCGTAAACAGAACAATGTTTTCCTGTGACCTCTTGTCTTCTCCCTTAGGTGGGAAGGGAATGAAGCGTACCGTGACATTGAGAGAAGGTGTGAACATTTAAGTGGCACCAGACACCTTCAGTGATATGCCACATAGAAAATTTAGCACCTCTAACACAGCTCAGGCCAGGACTATTTCAAAGTTGACAGCAGAGCCGGGGTCAGAGAAAGGTAAAAGAATGAGTATGGCTGCGTGAAACGTGTTGGGGAGCAGTCATTTTACACTTTTATGCCTGTAGTGAATAATGAATGAAGGGAACAGCAAAAAAAAGAAAAAAAAGGTTAGAAGCTCAGCACAGCTTCATTTAGCAGGGTGATGTTCAGTCCTTTTGTTGCGTGAGAAGCAGTGCATATATTTTTTTCAGAGAATCCTTTCAGTCAGCAAATTTGACGTTTTTCTTTCTTTTTTTTAAATTCTTTTACATTGTCAAGTCCCTTTCCTTTATTGCACTAAACTCTGGACGAAAGACAAAGAAAATCGCTGTTGTACAAAACTTGCTGATATCAAGAATTTCACTCGACTCTCCGTTTTGAGCTTAAACACTGGTATGAGATGTAACCACTCCTATAAGATGAAAAACCCGGTGAAAGAGTCTTTTATGGCCGCAGTTTATCACAGGCAAGGTTCAACCTGTGATTCTTTTTCTTTGGCTGTGAAATTGCTGGTGAAGAGAGGCGACCTATCGGATTCTCCACTTCTTATCCAGTCATTGTCGATCCAGGAAGCTGGACCTAGTGATCACTCATCTCAAAAAGAATGAAAATCACTTTGTGATATTGTCTTCTTGGCAGGAAGAGCTTTCTGTGGAGCTTGTTTGGAAAGCTTTTATGTCATCGGTGTACTGGCGAAGAGCTTTGTTTGTGATTTCCTCTTGTTTCTGAAGATGATCAATCAAACTTTATTCACTTTTATCCAAACTCAGCCGGTTCAGACAGCTAAAACTAACTTGGCCTATTTTATTTTTTGAAAAAGAAATGAAAATATTGAAATGTAGCATTTCTTTTCTTCTACATTCCAGGAATATTTGCAATCATGAATGTGTAAATTGAGATTTAAATGTCCTGTTAAGTGTTCTAGAACAATAAAAGCTTTTTTTGTTGCCATTATCATAACCATTAGCTCCGTCTCTCTCTGATTAAAGTCATGACTCCAAAATGTTAATATTACTCCCAGGCACCAAAAGCTCAAATTAAAGCATCCATAAAAAAACATGGACTCACTCAAAGGTAAAGGCAGGTTGAAATGGGCAGTGAGCAAAATATGTGCTTCTTTGGACTGTAGGGCTAAATCAGAGAATCAGGGAATCCCAATCATGCACAAGGGAAAACACAAAGTCAACACAAAAACGCTGAACCTTGGTCATTTCTGCTGTAGGGCGGCTGTACAAAGCGCTGGCCCGGTATATTTACATTAAAAAAATAAATTGTTCCCATTTTGTTATTACCAGAGTTGTGTTTATGCCATTATGCTAAATAATAATATCTTTGCAAAATGAAAAGCTATTGCTAATATACATATAATCAGCATTGGCGCGCTAACCGTATTCAGGTGCTCCACTGTAATGTGTGAGCTGTGTAATGTGCTCTCAATATTTAATTAGAGCATCAAACCCACTGTCAGAGAAAGTGAGATATGGCTCTTTTGTAACCATTTTAAATGAGTTTTTCTCCTTGCATTTCTGTGGCACTCTATTCAAATATTTAATGTGATGCCTGATTTTCCCCCCCCCCCTGCTGAAAGCTGAGAGGTTAACAATGAGGATGCTAATCATACCCTTTCACTGATAATTGACCAGTATTATCGTATTACATGCCCCCATTAGACAGAAATTGATTCTCCTGCCCAGACGGATGCCAGTGGTTCAGATATCTCACTAACAGCGGCGAAAAATATTACTCACCCTGTCG
Organism: Micropoecilia bifurca; assembly: GCA_903067075.1. Taxonomy (NCBI): domain Eukaryota; kingdom Metazoa; phylum Chordata; class Actinopteri; order Cyprinodontiformes; family Poeciliidae; genus Micropoecilia; species Micropoecilia bifurca. The sequence goes on from CAEGAF010005093.1 coordinate 33,376, forward strand.
CTGCTGAAGTTATATAAAGTCTTTGTCAAGTTTAAACTTTGAAATTTGTAATTGAAGTAATCTATTAACATATGGCTGGTGGCTCTAGAAAATGGGATCCCAGGCAGAAATGGCAAAGTAATAATTCAGTTCAAAAAGGGAAGTCTCTATAGGTGTCAAGTATTCACCAACAGTGTGTTTCACGTGGGATTTATACAAGATGCTATATTACAAGGTGATTATACTACACCGCTCCGCCCGGATAAAATAATAGCTTTAATCATGTGATCAATTATGAAATATTAGAAATTTAACAACTGTACATATGTACACTGTTGTGTGCAGCATGGAGGTTCTCAAAAGGGGCTGAGGTCTGAGCTCTCTGCTGGCAAATCCTTATGTGAAAATTGTGTCTTATGCTCTCTGAACCCTGCAATGGACTGTGGACCTGACCGGAGTTTCCCCCGCCCCTCGGCCTGATGGCTGCTGACATATTCTCCAGGCCTCCCGCCATCCTGACCAGGACATGGTGAGTTCAGAAAACCAACAAATGGACTTAGCGGTGGCTTACTACTGTGCAACAGGAATTTTGTGAAAATTGGCTTTGTCATTCTGTAATTCGCCCATGTCACCGGCAGGGGGGAAAGTAGTTTTAAATTATTGGGGGTACTATGACAAAAGATAAAAGAATAAATATATCCATCCATCCATCCATTTTCTTTGCACCCTTTATCCCTTAATGGGGTCGGGAGGAATAAATATATATCTCACATATTAAGAAATAAAAAAAATATATATATATATATATTTTATTTATATATATTTACAAATATATATATACACTGTCATGTTTTACTGTCACTTAAATTTTCATGTTCATGTGTTCACTTTTGATGTGTAAACGGATAATTTATGTAAAGTTCATAAAGCTGTGAGTAAAATTGGACAATTTTAAAATGTCTGTAATAAAAAATATTTGAATTACCTTGGACAACAATTAATCTTTCCATGTAATTTTAGCCTAAAACTATGTAAGTACTATAGTGTAGTTATGCATGTCATTTACAAAATAGGTACATAGGAATAAAGACGAATTAAGAGTAATTAAAATTGTAGTTATCAATAGCAGGAAATCAAAACTAAAAATTAAGTGTAATTTAAATACATTATTATATTAATAGTATATTTAAAATATATTTGAATTATATGAAATATATAATTTTTATGTAATTCAGGGACAATTATTACACTCAAAATATAATAATTATATCAAAATATACTAATAAAGCTCTAAAGTATTATATTTAAAAAGTATACTTTAAGTACACTTGTCAGGGACCAGACAGTACAAAATGCAGAACACAGGTATTGAATTCAAAAAGGTGGGTTTTTATTTACCCAAAAATATGAACAAAAGGTTAACATAACATTTAAATGGGCATGCC
>CAEGAF010005103.1:0-33230 GCA_903067075.1 Micropoecilia bifurca
CACCGATTACAGGACGCAATCAGTGGCTCCGCCTCCTTAAACTGCCGCTATCAGGCCAGTGTGTTTGGGTTGAGAGAGTGGAAAACAAAACACAAAACAGTCCAAACATGCAATGCACAACAAAATGAAATTAAAGAAAATAATATTTTCCACTGTTCAACATTTTCCTATTCAATGGCTCTGTTTATCCATCCCGCAGTCTTATCTCTTATCTAGTCAGTTCCCAAAACCATGGAAAAAAAACCCATGTAAAAGCACATGCAGGGTCAGTGCAACTCCGCCGTAACCACACACAGGTTAGAGTTTATGTAGGGTCTACAGCAGTGATGCTCAAAGTTGGTCCTGGATGTTTTAGTTCTCTCCCTGGTTTAATGCACCTGGATCAAATGATGACTGGATCAAATGATGACTAAGAAGAACATTGACATGCTAAGGAGGTTGTTAGTACCACCGGGAGAGAACTAAGACATCCAGGATGCCGGCTCTTGAGGACCGACTTTGGGCACCCCTGGTCTGCAGGAACCCCTCTTAGTACTACAGCAGGGATAATGCCTTCCTTCCTGTTTGATAGTATAATGATAGGAGAGAAAAGGTGTGTTGGACACCAAAAAGGTCCATTTTCTTAGGAAATCACAAATGTCGGAACATCTACAACTGAAATCACATCCAACTGAGTCATGCACATCTGATCTACTGGGATTTTCATTCATAACACTCTCTTGAGCGGACAGAGCTTATCCTCAAAATAGAGGATATATCCAGTGAGCTGCAGTTGTGGGAATGAGAATGCCTTGTTAATGTCAGAAATCAGAGTAGGTAACAGAAAGCGAACAGTGGCTGAACCAAACTCTTGTTAAAATTGTGGCATCTGAAATGCCATCTCTGAATACACAACATGTTAAACTTTAGAGCAGATGGGTTACAGCAGAAGAAACCACAGTGGGCTACCTATTGCCCTAACAGTGTCACAGAATCATTAAAATTAGTGACAAGTTGCCTGGTCCAGTTAGTCTAGATTTTAGCTGCAACATTCAGGTGACAGGGTGAGAATTTAGCTCAAAAGACATGAACGTATGATGCCTCGTATTAATGTGTCCCACTAGTGCAGGGGTGGGCAACTCCAGGCCTCGAGGGCATGCATCTCTCTACTTCAACACACCTGAGTCAAATCATGAGGTTGTTAGCAGGACCCTTGAAAACCTGACTGCACTTAGGCGGTGATTGAGCTGTTGGATTCAAGTGTGTTGGACCTCGAGGACCAGGATTGCCCACCCCTGCACTAGTGTATGCACCACTATGTGGACCCTTGGTAACAACTGAGACTCAATTAAACGCAACAGTCTACCTGAGTATTGTTGCTGACTATGTCCATCACTTTTTTGTCCAGTACCATCCCTTGATGGTTACTTCCAGCAGGGACTTTGCCACAAATTTCACCTTGTCTTGAAGATGACCATGAACCTCCTCCAACGGCCTACAATAATCTCCAGATCTCAGTTTAATTAAACCCTTTTTGGGATGTGACAGATTCACAATATGGATGTGCAACCTACTAATCAACTCACCAAGACTTCGAGGAAAGGTTTTTGAAACCTTGTTGAATCTTTGCCACAAAGAATTCAGTCAGGTGTAAGGGGATGACAAGTTTGAATTGATTCTCAGATCTTACCGCTTCCCTCCCACCTGCCCGGGATTACTAAGCAGCTTTTGGTTTATCGGTTTTGGCCTTCAACAGATATCTCTTTTGCAGCTATGTTTTGTTCTGTGTTCGAAACTTATATCTGCTTACAAAAGTGGAAACAATTTTCATAAAACAGCCCTGTCTGTGTTGTTGTACAGGCAATGAGGGCAGGGGTGTATTTTTACAGTGATTACTAGCTCTGTTTGACTTCCGCCCATAATACCAGGTCAGCAAAACACTGTGTCCTGTTACTACACAGATGGATGGAAAAATGACTGTTGACAGACAGATGCCAATAAACCGGTTATGTTTGGTTTGGATGAATAGTCAGTTTGGCACCGGTTAAAACATGCTTGCCACTGACTCAGATTTTAACATGCCAGCAGCTGTGGTGTTTCACTTGCATGGGAACCGTAAGCACGTGAAATCAAAATCATGCATGCAGAAAAGACTTGCACATGTATTCGTTTTTAACTGCCACTCTCCAATGGAAAAAACCCAATTAAACGTGTCACATATACATGTTTAAAAACATGTTGTGACATCATATGATGTTGGAAGCATTTGTTAATTTGCAGGGTGGTGTGCAGTGTTCTGTCAAATAATTTTGCAAGTATGCCAAGAAGCCTGAGCAAATTACCTTTTCTCATGTTTCCACCACAAGGCTTGTAGCAAACTGCAAATCGGACTTCTAATCGTTAGGGAGTGGCTTTCTGATGTAAAATAAAAGATTTGTGGAGTGCAACCCTTATACTTGTCAACAGATTCTCCCACCTGAGCCGTTGATCTCTGTAGCTCCACAGGAGTTGCTACAGGTCTCTTTAGCTGCTTTTGTTATGAATGCTTTCTTGCCTGGCTGGTCAGTTTCGATGAAGAGCCTTGCCTTGTTATGAGGGATTGCTGTAAAGTCAATGACGCAATGCAAACAATTCTCTGCTGTCACTATGTGGTCGCCCGAGGGGAATAAATGACTCGATGCAAACAACTGGGTTTCCTTTCATAGAAATTTCTTAAACTAATTGTAATAGTGAACTGAACGTATTGCACTGTGTGATACCTGGGATAAACTGGAACATATGGGTGATTGAACTTGAATAACTTGTTTGTAAAGGGCCTCGATTAAAGAACTACATTGTTCTAAAGGATCGATCAGATTTCTCACAATCATATGATGAAACTTCCTGGCAATATTAGCAAGTGAGTTATAAGCCTGAGTTACACACCGTAGGGGTCATTCAAGTAACTCCTCCTCCAAAAAAAAAGAGGAACCAGTGGTCTGCAAAGCACATCAATGTGCTTGATTGTACACATGAAACGTTCTGGAACATATCTTATACAACACATTTTTCCTCTCACCATAAAACAATTAGACAAATGGAAGGAAAGCAATACAAACAGAGAGGCAGGATAACAGAGTGTGGAATGAAGCTGCAGGGTTGTAACGAAAGTAAAAATACAAGTGAGCAAACAGAAAAAGTTACACCAGAACCCTTCCGCAGTATTTTATGTGCTCATTACTATGAAGTTCCAGTTTTTTTCCAGCCACATCTAATTCAGACTGTAACACTAATTCTGGCACAGGCCACATGTGCCAAGGTCTTCCCTGTTCCCCAAGGGCACATCGTGTACATCATATCCTCACTGAGCAAGCAATACAAAGTGTACTGTTGACTGTCCAGTAGGAGTACATTCTCATGAGAGAAACTCTTGTTCAATCCAGTTCAGCTCTATTGCTCTGCTGGGATCTTTTCTGAGCTCTGACGCTTTTGACCAGCAGTGACCGAGTTCTGCAGAAAATGCCTGGCAGTTCACGCGTTATTACGTCTGTTTACCTCAACCTAATTACCTTTATCTCTGATCAGGGGTTTGCCTCTGCTGCTTTCAGAGCGCTCTAGGTTTGAGACAAGATGTAAATCAGAACTGGGACAAAAATAAAAACATTTAAAGTGTTAGATATGTTGGAATGTGTAAGTTGCAAATGGTCAAATGGCTGCAGAAACCAGTGCTGGCGGCATGAGTGGGCATCAGGGAGGTATTGTCCATTTGTTTTGCTTCATTAGTTCTCAGTTCTAATCAACAAAATTTAAAGAAATACACATTTGAAATACATCAGTCTGTGTAATGAATATAGATAATATAGAAGTTTCGCTTTTTGAATGGAACTACTGACATAACTCACCTTTTTCATGATATTCTAATTTTATGACCAGGACTTGTTTGTTCAGAAGTCGGTAGTTCTGGTTACATTTACCTGAGTAACTCTTTGAAAAACAAGCCAAAAAAATCTCACAGGAGTATCTTTACCTCACTGTACTTTTTATTTTTAGTAGACTACTATTTTGAACTATTTCTACTCTTACTTGAGTAGATTGAATTCAGATATTGGACACATTTTTAGATTTCTGCACATATGAGCTAAAGTCTATGCAAATCTTAATGTGTCACCAGGTAGTCATATCTTTAATTTTGGGACAGATCATGTCATGATAATCATAAGAAGCATTTTCTCCAGGACCATGTTAGACACACAAGATATTTCCCTTTATTAGTGTATGGACTCAGAATAAAGCCTTGCCCACCCTTTGGTCATCCCGTGCATGAAAGTATAGTTCTGCTCCTGGAAATCAGTAGAAACAGTAAAGAAACAGTTGGGCTTGAGTCTAACCAAGCCCAGACTCAACCAGCTGACCAATTAATGAGGAGATTGGATCACATCACTGTCACGATCTTAAGAAACCAAGTGAAGAGCTATTTTTCTGCGTGAGGTCAACATGTAGAACTTGTTTTATTATTATTATTATCATTATTATTATTATTAGTAGTAGTAGTAGTAGTATTATGTAACAAGTAAAGGCCGAAATCTGACTCGTATCATTTTAAACCTAAACTCAAAAAGTTTCTGCAGAAACTTTTTCTGCACAAACTTTTTCAGTTTAGGAAGCTTGAGAGTCATAAGGCCAGTGTTTTTGTAGGTTTTGTATTGTGGGCTCTTAAGTAGTGTTTTGTTTTCACTGTTTTATAAGTGCATTTAAAATTTCGGATTTTATTGTTTCTATGCGATCATAATCAGGCTAGTAACAAGCCTAAATGTTTTTGTGTTGAACGGATATGATCTAAGTGGCCCAGTAGTGGTGTGTATGGGTTTTGGACATGAACCACTATGCTTTGTCAATAGTCAAGCGCTCTTCTTATTATCACACCCTGCTTTGAATCTTGCCAAATGGTAGCTGCAACAAGAGCATGTTGCAGCTACCATTTTCCCATATTTGACACAAAGTATTGTGTTTTTTACGTTGTCAGTTACACAGCAGAATGACTGTTGAAGCTCAGCCAAAGGCAACGGTTTTGTATTTTCTCTGCTCAGCAATGTACCAAAGGGGCTGACATGAAATTTACACTAAAGATGGTTGGCTGTTTGCTGGCTGTTACACAACCCAGGTTTAAGATGACCGCTGGAAGGACGATCAGCAGGAACATTCTGGATGAGTTCCCCCTCAAAAGCTTCCAGCGGCTGGGTGATAGCTGATCCATTAGATGAGTTAACTACTTTCGGAAGTTCACTATGGCAGTTCATCAGATCACAAACAGGATGGAAGAGCTTTTTAGAAAACGAGGAGTCGTGTTTGTGAGTTTTCAGCTTCCTGAAATCTTTGCCCTTCTCTTTTTCAACAGTCCACAGTCCAATCTGAAATTAACCAGCTGATCCAACTGGTTGATGATTGAGAATGAGGGAAAGCTTGCTATGTCATGTCACTCTCTCTTTGGTATTGTACAAGTCCAGGTATCTCCCTTTAAGAGAATTTAACAAGCTTTACATATGTTACATACTATAAACAAAACCACCTCATCCATTCAACTTTAAAATCCAACCTGTCTGACAGATGTCAAACTAGCACCTGTCAACTTATCAAAAATTCTGTGGAACACATTCATCAGTAAATACACTGCTCTGGTGTTTAGAGTGTATGTCTGATTATATAGACATAAGTTCTGGATTTTAACATTCAAGTTAAATAGTATCTTGATAAAGACAGAAAAGACACAAGAAAAGGGGAAAAGAAAGAAAACGAGGAAGGGATTAAGGATAGAAATAAGAGCATTTTACAGTAAGCTTCATAGCATTGAACTGCTATATTACATACGTCTCGGCCAACAGTTAGCAATTGGGTAAAATGTAAAATTTCAACAGAAACCACGTCTCAAGGAAGTAATAGTTTGTCAGTAGCTGAGGGTCCACAGACCCTCTGTATGGAGTAAAATGTAGAACAACGGGATGGATTTTGCCAGGCTCATCCAGATCTTGAAATGACTGAAATAAAACAATTTTACTTTCTCAGACTGCTTATAAACCACAAGCACCATATATTTATTTATTTACCAAAACTAAAGCAAAGAATGTTAAGCAACTACTGCTAAATGCAAAGTGTAACATCAGAAGTTCTTCATACACTGCAAAATCCCTCCGGCTGGAACAAAACAGTAGAAAGATGATTTTGGAAACTGCTCTAAATAATTCAATATGTGTTTTTCTGATATGACATGGACTGATGGAGGAAATGACAACAAGGACAAAGAGGTGTGCCCCATCATGTCTGAACTCTCCCACCACCCCACCATGCTGGGAGGTGAAACTCTGAGGGGTGGGCAGGTTTCCTAACATCTGTCCAAACTGTCCGCCTTAACGTTTGTTTTAGCAGGGTGAACCGAAATGAACAGATAGCAAAGGGGAAAAAAGACATGTTAAAGTGTCCTTTATTTATTTTTATTGGCTTTAGATGGAGAAAACAATGTGTTAAAACAGAAAAGACAGAAACCGATTTGATGCTAGAGATTGAACCAGGCACAAACGCACAAATCTAAGGACTGTGTTTCTTCTCAAAACTTTGATGATGCAGAGCAACAAGCTCTGTCTAATTATGGATTTGAGGTCAAGATGAAAAATTAGGAAAACTTGAAAACCAAACTCACAACATCAAGGATATCAAAAAAGCAGGTCCATGGTGCCAAACTTTTAATTTTTTTTATATACAGTCATATTTAAACGTAACATTAAGTAAAACAGGCATGCCAGTAATGAGTGGATATAAATTTCTCTACATTATAGTGGTGTTTCACTTAAGTAAAGGTAAAATAAATACCAAATACTATAACAGTTACAGGAGTCCCAGGTCTGATGTCAAACTCCTGTGATCACGTTCACCAGCTTTTACGGCTCTGTGAGGCTATATTTGTTCGTTTTCCTGTGTAGCTGACTGCCCTGATGTTTGTGTGTGAATCACAGTGCATGGATATGTTTATGGGACTGGCCTTTAGTAATGAGGATATGAATAAACCACTACAGCAGGTCAAAAATAAAACGAAATGGATTCTGAGCAGAAAGCTCCAAATTTAGAAACCATAGGAGAGCAATACCAACAACTTCCATTAATGCGGTCTGGACATGCGGTTAGTTATAGATGTTCGGTGAAAGTGTGGTTGGCCTGTGTCATGCTGCCCTCTGGTGGTGAAATAAGTGAACTTTCCCTCTCTGTCCCAACAACTGCATGGCCGACTTCAGTTTTCTTCTTCAGAAACAATGGCAGGGAATGCTGGTCCAGTCATGTCGCTGCAACTTCAACAGTGGGATGATCAATCTTTTATTCTGGTTACCCCGGTTACTATGATGCAGAGGAATGAGTGGCATCCCTCACTTCCTTTTGCTGTCCAGGATGCCCCTCCAGTCATCAGACCAAGACAGGAGCCGTCTCTGGGAGGGACCGACGGACAGATGCTTGTTGTGGCAGGCGGTGAACAGGATGTGTTCCCAAGTTGGTGTGGGCTCCACACCTGATCAAGACATGAAAGATTATGTAACCCATTACTTGTGTCTAACAAGGAGGAGCCTCCAGAAAGTTGTTTCAGAGCAACTGCAGTCAAAGACGAGCAGAACACATATGAAATGTGTGTTGCAACCGCTGATTTCAGTGGGTTTCATTGTGATTTAACACACCAAACTATGTTAAAGTATCCTGGCAAAAACCAGTCCCTTGTTCAACAGAGGTCTGGACCCTTGGCTATTGACGACCAATAGCGTCCTGAACTTTAACTTAGTTAAAGTTTTAAATTTTACCCAATCGCTAATGTTTGTCTGTAATGTATGAAGTGCTCCGTTTCGACTCTATGCAGCTAACGGGAAATTATGTGTGCTGTAAACGGCCATTCTCTGCTGCAAAGGGAGAAGTGCGGAGTCAAACGAGGCGGCTGCTGATTTTAATTCAATAGACTGAAGGGCTTCATTTACTTCCTCCGCTGTCATCGCAAAAACTACAGTCAGACTATAAATCTAAAATAGCACAGAAAATCGACTTCACCGTTCACAACTTTTCCTCCTGTTCACTGATTGGCCTGGCTGGTATTCCGACCAAAGAAACCCATTTCAATGGGGGAAAGATCAGCCAGAAAACTGAAATTGGTGCACCACTACTGAATACTATGCATCATTGGAAATGTAACAATCCCATTCTATTGGAAATGATGTCTAGAAAGTAATTTCCCACTAAGAGGTTGTGTCACCTCTTAGTGGCAACAACTGTCTTCAAGTGTTTGTCAGAATCTTCCAAGTCCTTTATAAGTCCAAACTTAGAATAGATTACTCAAACAGTGTATTTACTTTTGAAGCCTTTGAGTAGTGGATTTTCTGCCATGCTTTGGATGCAGCTATGCAGCTTAACTGAACTGTGCTGAAGGTGCTACCCTAAGGCTTGGACATTCTTGAATGCTGATTAACCAGACCTACATGTGGCTGATAAGTAAATAAATAGAGACTGACAGACACTTTGTTTATCGCCAGATAAATTTTATACATCAGAGGTAAACTCGGAGAGGGTTGACATCTTTTTTTTTATTCTGACCAACTTTTCTGGTTGGTCAGGCTGTTTCCCCTTAGTAAATAAAATCCTGTTTTAAAAACTTATTTTTTGTTTTTGCCCAGGCTGATATTAAGTATACTTTTTCAAAGCATTGCTCAGTCTAAGAGCTATTGAATGTCACAACATAAACAATGCAAGTCCACAAAGCCCACCTTGAATGTTAGGCTTGTCATCTATGAGGAGGTCACCGGCAATTACAGTTTTATCTCTGGTCAGAATGACCTGCTCCAGAAAGTCACAGCCTAAATGCTTCTCCACCCAGGCGTACTGGAAACACACACACGAACACACGAACACACAGGCACAAACACAATCAAGGTGTCAGTTGTTAGAAAAAAATCCCTTTAATGATTATCAAAGCAGAAGATTCCATTCTATTGATCAACAGGAGACTCACCTTCTCATATGGGCAGTGTTTGTAATGTTTAATGGGGCTGGTGCAAATGAAGACATCTGTGCTGCAGGGAGAGAAGGAAACAACAAGAACTCAGTAGAAACACATGGCAATTCATTTCCTATTCCAGCTGCATATGCCACCCACACAGACTCTTTATTATGCTGGAAACAGGTGGCAACGGTTCACATGAAGAGCTCAAACACATCCAGAGTGATCACTTTTGTTAGAAATGTCCAATACATAATGGCTATGTTGAGAGGGGCTTCACCCACAGTGGATCAGGAGAAGAAAAGGGCTCCTGAGTGCATCTTTCTAAAATCACCATCATTGATGAAGATGGTGTCACAAACCTTGCAAAAATCACGTACCACCAAGGCAGAGCTTGCTTAACACTGGCAGCAGGGTGTCCGTAAGTGAAGTTTTTTTTCTTTAATAATGCGGTTGATGACTAAAAGAGACGAAAAGATGACAGAGTTCTATCCAAGAAAAACATCAATACCAGACTTATGATCTGCTGGTACTACAAGGTTATTTTATTGGTTGTTTGGGAGATGTGCACAAATATTTGTGTATAACAAAGAAATACTGTCTCAATGAGGTAACAGTACCCCTACTTTTTGCCTAAGGACATTGCCATTGGCTTGAAAAATAAGTTATTATGGTGTAACAATTCAATTCTTAACTTGTTTTTACTGCCCTCTAGTGGCCAAATATTAGATTGAATACCATCTCACCACCAAACTTATGTTGAAACGCCCAGCTGCAAGGCTACAATGAGAATTACTTAGTTTTGGAAATTTTCTCTGCTAGTTTCAACCTCAAAGGCATATGACAATGCTGTTTACATGTCAAGGAATCTTTATCAAATCACTAGCAGATGCACTTAAAAAACAAAGAATTGAATCACCTGACTAATTTGTCTTGTAAGATTATCCTCTATGCTGATGATGTATTGCTTTGTTCCAAAATGTGCAATCTTTTCTTTTTGAGACAGTTAAACGTAGAGGGTTTTACTGCTTTTGGTTTTCTTTTATGTCTGTCCTGGTTATTCTTTTTTTGATTGATTTTGAGTTTTGAACAAAGACCATAACACATAAGAGAAAAAAATGAAGCGCTAGTAAGGGTATTTAGTCCAACAGAAAATGAATTGGTTGAAGGAATAACTTCTTTTATGCATAAAAGCAAGTCCTCTTAAACTTAATCCGATTTAATAAACTTTAAAAATGTACATTGAATGGTAGTTTTGATACTTTTGATGTAAGTGGGAAACAAAGAAAAAAAATGCAGCATTTGAGGCAATGTTCAATCAAACCAGTCAAAGGCAAATTCATGGATGAACTGGTATAAACAAGTTTTTATCTGTATTATTATTCCGGCAAGTATTCTGATTGTTCTTACTCATCCATCTTGGCCATCTCCTTCACCGCCTCCACTCCTCCAGGCAGAGGATCCAAGTCTACGAAGAAGCCTTTGGACTCCCAGATACTGATGGCTTTTTCCTAGAGAGAGATGGAAACAGTTAGTTTACACCCAGTGGAGTACCGGATCACGTGTGTTTGCATTAGTATCAGTGCACCTCTACTGTAAAAAGAAGGAACAAAGGTCAAGCTTGTTATCAATACACTGTGAAAAAGTCTTAACCCATCCAAAACATGGGACAGACGTTTGAATTCTTACTGTTGGATTCCACAAAATGCAACTTTTTTAAAAAGCTCAGTGAAAAATGCTTATTCTGCTTTTTGTATACTTGAGTTAATGACATCACCAGAGGAACAAGAGTCAATGTGTTCAGCTGACAGTAGAGTTTAGATTCATTTGATATCCCTCCCTTCACTAGTTTGGCCTAGACGTTTTCACAAACTGCTTTCAAATGTTTTGTTGTAAAAAGGTTTTCCTGAAATCCATGTCCAACTTTCTGCTGCTGCCATACAAAACACAAGTAAACCAAAAGAAGAAATGCATTAAATATAAAGAAGAGATCTGGGGCCACCTGAAAAAAATAATAAAATACTTAAATGTCATAATTATGACTGACTTATAATTCAGATTTTTTTTCTGTCAAAATTTTAGCTTAAAATACTGTCTTTAATCTTACATTTTGAACTGACTTTTATTGTGAAAATAAAATTCTGAATTATGAGATCAAAACAATAAAAAAAATTTCAATTGCATAATTGTCTTCCATATAAATGGCATGAGTAAAAGAAGAAAAATCACAACTGGACATGATCAGAAATAATTCGTTGGCATTAATGTGCCTCGTGTGATGTCACCAGAGGTCTAGAACTTGCTATGGCGAGAGAATATTTTATATTGATTAAATAAGACAACACTTTACCAAAAGCAACTGAAAATCTGACAATGGCACGTGAGTAAAGACGGCAAACTATAGCCAAAGCGGTGATTTATTTAACAAACAAACAAAAAGTTGGGATAGTAGCTTTAATGTATCTATTTCTATCTGACCGTTTACTTACACATAGGTCGGATTTGAGCTGCCCGTACTGTGATGACACCCAAAAGCCTCTCCTGTCGTCCAGGGCGATGAAGGGTTCTTCCGGGTACCTGGCCCTGTATTTCTTCAGGAAGCCCCCCTCGAAGTCCGCCAGCACTCCGTCCATGTCGACCAGGATCCGCAGTCTCTTACCGGCGTCGGAGGAGGACGACATGTTTATAGCAATCCTCTTAAACGGATCAGGGAGCAAAGTTTTCCCTCTTCGGAGTAGGCGGGCTGCAGTCGTGCACAGCAACATCGCTGCTGCCGCCGCCAACGATCGCTAAACCTCTCCGAACTCACAGCGCCTGGAACAAGCCGACAAAAAGTCCGCATTGGAGAGGAAAAATAAACTTATTTTAGCACTGTTGTTTTTTTTTACTGCTTATTTATGACGTTGTGTTTCACTGTACATGGCCGTTTCGCCGCTGCAGTTAAGCTAACACTGCTGGCTCCCTGTCGGGCTAACAGCAGCAGCGGCCGGGTCAAATGTGACACCGCTGGACTCTGCACTGAGAGCGGGTTGACGGTGTGTTAGCCACCCGTCAGCTGCCACTGGGCGTCCCACTGCAACGGTAACAGCTGCCACTGAAGCAGTGTGGACGGAAACAGACAGTTATCGCCTGTTTTTGCGGCATCAAGAGGAAGAAGAGCTCAGCTGTGGGAACAAGCTGTACTACAAACAGGTGTTGTGTCGAGTTCGGGTTCCCCCGTTGAGATTTACTTCCTCATCAGTTGCGCTTCTAAACGATGTTTTACGGCGAAGTAAAATGAAAGGTTTTGCCCGTGGTGCATTCAAGTCAATTTGTACATTTGTATAGATATATTTAATTCTTTACAAAATAATGAAAATAATTCTTACTTAATAATATGAGGAAAGTCATGTTTACCAATTAATAAGAAAATAGCACAATCCAAAAATGGACAACATTGTCTTCATTTATTAATTTTCTAATAGTTATGCTTCTGTGTCTGTTCTTGAATTGTCACTGACTCCTATGTAAAGAATAATTGTAAGGCTGAAAATGAAACGTCATATCCTGGTTTCTCTTTTATGGTGCATACTTTTGTTTGGCAATATCTAGAAGGAAAGCAAAACGGGTCAAATATTCAAACTTGAAAATTCTGTCTCATGGTTTTTCATCCATTCAGACAAGCAACAAAAAGAACTTTTCTGTTTTTTCTGCTGAGCTTTCCTGCTCTTGTGAGAACAACAATACACCCATCCCAGTACATTCCAGACCTTTACCTACTCATTTACTCATAGAAAAGGTTCTGTAGCTTTATGTATCTTGCTTAAATAGCAAAAACTGACAATAATAATAACTGACCTCACATAACTTGAAATATACCACAAATGAGATAATAATTTTTTTTAATTAATCACGAATAGTTTATTAAGGCCCTGGTGGCATTGTGTACCAGCAAATGTTAAATATATTCTAAGTTACTTCAATATAAATAACCTAGTTTGAGTGGTGTATTTGAATGCACACGAGGTTGGCCGTAAATATTGTTGAGAAGCGCAATTGCGTGTAGGAAGGCAGAACTGGTAAAAACGAATCCTAGCATGGAACATAACGCGACACAACACCAGCTCCTTCCAAGATGGTTTATACAGAAAAGAGAGCTCACTCCTCAATGTGTTTTAAGTTTACCACTTTATTTCTGTAGTTTAGCATTGAGGGGAAAAAAATCTAAAATCAGTGCTTTTCTGTCTGATGAGCCTACCTTCAACAACTACTTAGTTGTTTTATATTGCAAATGAAATGAGGTTAATCCTGTGTTTAACCAATGATGGTTTTCTTTTCACAAATAAAGGTTTCATCTGTCATTGCCTTAGAGAACTTTCATCACTGTAGAAGTTGAGTAGAACCTGACATCAGGTTTGAATGTAAAAAAACCAAAGATGCTGAGAAATATGTATATTAGCTAATCCAACTAGATTTTCTTTTTCTTTCTTTCTTTTTTTGCAAGCAGCTTTTTCCAACCACAATGTGGTTATATGTGATGTCATTCTCAGACCTTAGCTCCAACTTTCAAGACAAATCCAATGCATTATGTTTGCATTTTAAACTGAAAATTCAACTTGTGGTTAAAACTCGAGCACTCCATTGAAGGTCATTCAACCGCTTTCCATGCATTTAGAATGTTTGGAAATGAAGTTGTTCCCTATATGAGTTCTGACTTCTGAGGTAAATGGTCGTCCATCCATTGTTTGTAGTCTATGCCATTTCCCACTCATTCCTGAAGAGATGTGGTTAACATGGTGCACGACAGGTAAATGTTGAAATTAAAAAAAATATATAGACAGAAGCTCTTAGTGTAAAAAACATCTTTGTTAAAATCAAGGAAGTGGCTTCCGCATTTCTTAGTGTTTTGCCATTACCATTTTCTTTTCTACAGCATAATAGTCCGCCATCTTAAGATCATTTCTAAAAGTTTTTCTAAACCAGTTGGAGCATTTTTGTTATTCATTTTTGAAATACAAAACGGTGATCAAAACCGTGTGTTTGTTACTTTAAGAGTCAAAAATGACACTTCGGTAATCCCGTAGTAGCCTGATCTGTTCAAGTGTTCTCGCGATAGCTTCCCCATCAGTGGCTGCTGTGTGGCCCCCTGTCTCAATCCGTACCGACTTGTTTCTGACGTTTGAATGAAAAACACTGCGAATTACCTCCACTTTGGACCCAGGAAATAATGGCTTCAGCACTGGAGCAGTTCGTTAACAACGTGCGGCAGCTCTCCGCTCAAGGTAGGGCCGCTAAACTCACCGTAGTGGGAAGTATTAGCTAGTTAGCTAGCATATGCTACCCAATGCTTTTGGCGATAGCCAGGCAGCAGAACTGCTCAGAGCTCTGTTTTTTGCTTTATCATGTAAACACACCACAAAAACGAGTTTGTTGGGGCGCGAGAGTCCCGTAAACTCTCAGCATGGGGTTCGTCTGTTCCTCGTGACTCTTAAGACTCGCTCAAACCCCACGACCCGTAAAACTAAATGTCAAAATTCTACTTTTTGGTTTTGATCTAGCTAATAATTTCTGAGTATTGCCTACCGGTAGTCCCGCCCAGTCCTCCTCTGATTGGTCGTTGAAGCAAAATTTGGAACGTAATTGGCTGAAAGTCGTATCTGTCGGTCGCTTTTGCTTTACCTCCCTTGTGCAAGGCCTTGACAGGGCATCTGACCGGCCGATTGGTGTTTTAAATAACTCGCAACGGGTTGGCACAATACAAGCATGTGATTCACGTTGTTTTCTACTTTTATAAGTATTAACTCATCAGGAGGGAAAATATAGAAAACGTAGCTATTTATTATTATTTATTTCAATTAATTAAAAACAAGTATCCATCTTATACTAACCCTTAAAGTGACACACAGTTAACGTTATTGCATAAATACAATGTCCTTCCCCCCCCTTTTTTTCTTGGAAAAAATGGTGCCTTGCACTTTTCCACCTATTATTACGAACAGATATCAGTGTGTTTTATGGGGAATTATTGCAACAGATAAGATCAAATATTGCACAGTGGAAAGAAAATATGTAGTTTTTTAAAGGTATTTACCAAAACAAATCTGAAAAGTCGGAGGCAACACTTTGTAATCAGAGCTGAATCTTCTGCTTTGTCTTTACCAGCCGACTCGAGCTCAGTCACTTGTTCCTGATTAATTTTTTTTCTGCTACATTGAAGTTGATATGCTACTATTTACCATTTGAAATACAGCCTGCACGAAATGTGTGTTTTCCTCCATTCGTTTTACAAGCTGGTTGAGCTTCAGCTTTTATTCCAAAGCTTTATCACAGATTTCATGTTTGCTCACTGACGTTCCCTAACAGGGACTAAAATTCAGGTAAAGTGTTTTTATTAGTTATGGGACTTATGGAGGAAATTGGTTGAACTGGATTTAAAAAGATGCTCATAGATTGTTTTTTAAATAAAAGACTTTCCTCTGACCATAGATGCAAGGTTGTGGTTGTAACGTGACAAAAACGTGTAAAACTTTAACTGGATCTAAGATGGTTTTTTTTTCTTTCCTGACTTTATTTCCCAAGGCGCTGTAGTTTTAGGAAGTTTAAATTTCTCCCTGTCTCCCCTCCCAGGCCAGATGACTCAGCTGTGCGAGTTGATCAACAAGAGCGGGGAGCTGCTGGCCAAAAATCTGTCCCACCTGGACACGGTGCTGGGGGCCTTGGACATCCAGGAGCACTCCCTGGGCGTGCTGGCTGTGTTGTGAGTCAGAGCTCTCCTCTGTTTGCACTCATTAGACGCCGTTGTTCTTCTTCTGTCTCATCTGCTTTACGTTATTCTGTCGGGTGTTTGAAGATCAGTCGTTCTCTCTCTGGGACGTGGTAAACTGGACGGCGTGTTTGCATGTTCTGGTGGCAACGTGGTTGATTCTCTTCTTTAGAAAAGAAAAGAGCATGTGTTGAAGACCTTAATAAATTGGAATATTATTAAAAAGTCAATTTGTTTGTCACTAAATGAAACAAATTGTGTAGATTAATTTCACACTGATTCATGTGTGAAATCTTTCATGGTATTTTTGCTTGTAGAGAATGAAAACATGACATTTAAATTAGAATATCACATTCTTTTATTCAGCCCAATAAAAGAGACAAGACTTTTTTTCATACAGAGATGTAGTTTTTATGAAATATATGTTTAAAACTTGCATAACGGTTATCAATCCTAATATATTACCTATGACTAAGATTTTCAGCTAAACTTTGGTTTAGTTAATATTTAGTTGTTTCCTGTCCCAGGCTTGTGATGTTGTTAATTTCTCATGATTGCACTGGAAGACGAGAGATGATCTTCTTCTCCTCTTGCTGTCAGATTCGTGAAGTTCTCCATGCCAAACATCCCAGACTTTGAGACGCTCTTCTCCCAAGTTCAGCTCTTCATCAGCACCTGTAATGGGGAGCACATTAGATATGCAACAGACACTTGTAAGTAAACTCTTGACGGTGAACAAAGCTCGTCTGTATCCTGTCTGCGACGCTCATGGTGCCTTTTCTACTGCGGACTGATTGATTTGAACACAAACGGACAGACGTGGATCCTATTGTTCCCACCTGGAATTAAAAGTCTTTTTAGATTCACTTGAGTTGTACTTGAATCATTTTGGCTACAAAAACAAATAGCCTAGTTCTACATTGAGATACACAATTTGAGAAGAAGAATAAAATGTAGCGATGCAAAGACACTGAGCTTTTCAACGAGGCAACAGGCAACTGAAGCCGAAGCTAAATTCTTACAGCATGCTTGATAAATAACTGATGGCAATTTTTGAAAACAGTAGGACAAAAAAGTTGAATGATATCTACTGAGCCATTTATCAAAAAACGAGCCGCTGTCTTTTATATGAAATATCGATTATTATTTTCTCTCTCCTTGCAGTTGCTGGCCTCTGCCACCAATTGACAAACGCCCTAGTAGAGCGGAAACAGGTAAGAGCTTCAGCAGTGAATCGGTTTCTTGCTTCAGACATAATTTCATAGATGCCCATCTCAGTGAAGAATTTGACCTTTTCCTTCGGTAAATATCGTAGACTTTATGACGCCGTTCAGTCAGCCACACTGTGACCTTTCGTAAAAGTTTCAGCTAAATTCTCATATTGTTCTGTTTTGATATGAAAAGTTTCTGGAAGAAAAATGTAATTTAATTTGTTAATCTAGTCCTGAAACGGAAACCTCAGAGGTTATGGAAGATAAAGGACTGGACTTAGTGGTCCAAAGTCCTCATGCTTCCTTCTGCTGATGAGCTTTATGGAGATGCTGATTTTATACTGTAACTTATGCAAAAGGACATTTCAGTATTGGAAATTATATTATATTATCTTCCAAGTGAGATAATTTGAGGTTTTACTAGAATTGAAGCCGTCAAAATGAACAGAAAAGGTCATTAAATATATTGTTCTATTTGTGATGAAGCTACATAATGAGCTACATTGTTTTTATTTTATGAACTAGACTTTTAATTTTAAGTAGCTATTAAGTGGCTTATATGTGAATCGGTAGTCGTGGTACGCAATATTCACATGCCTGAGGACTGTTTGGAGACCTGATATATTTTATGGGTTCTGAAATTGTATTTTTTTCATGCTCATGCAACATTTAGCCATTTGGACAGCAAAAGTTCACACCAGACATAAATGACTGGCAAAAATGCTAAAGAAAGCACAGATCAGATAGACAGGAGAGAAGAAAATGAGCATAACTGATATTGTTATTGCAATATTTCTCAATATTATCGCCGTCACAAGATTCTCTGTCATTCAGCCCTGACTGGTAGGAATTAGAACAAAAAGTTCATGTGGATCTTCAGTCAGATTGTAGTTTTCAGGACAATCACAATCTTTAAAAAGCCTTACTTGCTGATACCGACTTTTTATTTTTCTTAGATAAGTTTTTGTTAGCGACAGTGGGGTGATGGTTGCTAATTGCACATGCAGAAGTGACCTGGTGGGCGAGTCAGGCAGGCAGCTCTCTAACATCGAGTTAGACTGGCTCTTAGACTGTCAGCAGTCTGTGCTGTGGCAGCTCATGAAGACAGGAAAGTTCTGATTTCTGTTTTCACCACTGCTGTTTGTTGTTTTCTGAACTTTTACAGCTTTTGTAGCCCAGCTTTTCTTCTCAGTTCTGGCTTTACTTCCTGTCTGCTGCAGCACACGTCCAGCTTCGTCAAACCCTTTTTAGAGGGTTCGTCTTGCTCCTTGCTGTTTGACAGTCCAGCTGTTCATTGTGTGCTCCATACAGGACAGAGCTCATCTCTCAGAAAGTCAAAGGGTCTGCTTGATACACTTATGGTGAAATAGCAAATCAGTCATGCTCCACTTAGCTTGCTGCTATATGAAACCACCACTTCCTTTTAGTTCAATCGCTGGTCTAGATCTTTTGTGTGTGGGTGTTTTTTTTTTTTTTAATGTTGCTCTGACATGTGGCGGTCATTTCAGGCATAAGAGAGGTGTTTTTTTTTCTATTTTCTTCTCAGAACAAATATTTGGCTGCATTTTGAAACAATTTCGGTTTAACTTGACGCTTTCATCTTCTCCTCCTTCTTCATCTTGTTCTTCTTCTTCTTCTGCAGCCTTTGAGGGGTGTCGTCATCCTAAAACAGGCAATAGACAAAATGCAGATGAACACAAACCAACTTACCTCAGTTCATGCAGACCTGTGTCAGGTGAGTCGGCCGTTTCCTCCCCCGTTCCTGTCCGGTCCGGTCCAACTCCGCCGCCCTCACCCTCCTCTCGTTCTCCTGTAGCTGTGCTTGTTAGCGAAGTGCTTCAAGCCCGCTCTACCCTTCTTGGAGGTGGACATGATGGACATCTGCAAGGAGAATGGAGCCTACGATGCAAAGCACTTTTTATGTTACTACTACTATGGCGGCATGATCTACACGGGCCTGAAAAACTTTGAAAGAGCACTGTATTTTTATGAACAGGTACGCTCCTGTTAGCTCGTCTGTCGTCGCAGCCAGTCGTGCTCCGAGGGGGACACTAACCTGTCTGGTGTTCTTCAACAGGCGATAACCACTCCAGCCATGGCGGTGAGTCACATCATGTTGGAAGCCTATAAGAAGTACATCCTGGTGTCGCTCATTCTCCACGGCAAAGTGCAGCAGCTGCCCAAGTACACTTCACAGATAGTAGGAAGGTTCATCAAGGTAGGAACTGGATCACAACGCTGGTGCTTTCTCTGCTTTATCAAAACAAGTGGATAGAAATTCTGTCTAATGTCTGTCCTGCAGGGTGACTCTTTTTCTTTAGAGTACTTTGAAGAGGAGCTACCAGAATATAGCATTTTAGCTAACATTAACATTCTCCATTTTAAGCAAGTTATTCATGCCGTTCAACTTTCTCCTTTTGTCTCACCTTCAGCGTATTTTATTGGGATGTTGAGTGATAAACTAGCTCAAAGTTTCACCTAATTGTGAGGTTTAAGGAAGAAACTGAAAAAAATCTAAATCTGAAATTAGAATTGCATTAATGGCAGTTTCCTGGCCGATCAGTAATCTTTAAATGGCATGACCTGCCGATTCTGATTTTGGCCAATACTGTGGCTTGATGGTTTTGGGTCCACATGACAAAAAAGCTTGGTTTATATGAAAGCATATTCATGTATCTAGTCAAAGTCCAGACCTAAATGGACCTTACCACAGGGGGCGCGTTTCATTGGCTATTGCCAATTTACGTAACAGCGCAGCTATCACGTGCTTGACCGTCTCACAAACACAAGCTACAATGTACATTGTGGACTAGCAGCCTGGCAGAAAGTTTTTGCGTAAGGACTCGAAAAAGAATGGTTCTCCACTGTCAGTGGGGTATCTGCACAGGCGATGTCAGGTATCCTGATCGTATTTGTGGAACTAAAATTCACAGATTTCCAAAATCTGAAACGGAATGCCTTGCTTGGATCAAAGCTTGTGCACGACCGCGTTTGCAGCTCAACCGTCGTAGGATCAATAAGAACCAAGGAGTGTCTGCTGGTGTAAGTATTATTGCTTTGCTTTCTTTGTGTTTAGTGAATAAAAAAAGAAAGTCAATAATAAACACATCCATTATGAAAACCTTTTAGCTAAGTACAGCATAATGACAGTACCGATACAACTTCTACAACTTGAAGCCTGTCTGTTACAGTCTTAGGTTAGCTGAAAAGATCAATATGCAATGTGTACCGTATCAATGTGTACCATACATTAAAGATTTTATTTTACCTGAAAAGGCTTTTTACTAAACTGTAATCGTGTTAGCCACACTAATCGTGTTAGCCACCGAGTACCGTGTATCAGGTTTAGGCACATTTGAACATTTGCCAACAGAAATAACTGGTTTCAAAAGCAACCCTCAAAACCATGAATGCCCAACTTACCCAGCCTTGCAAGAACAATAGGCGTCAGTGATCTTGTCCACAGCTATATTTATGCTGCGGATGTGAGGATCTGCTGTTTTCCTCATCGACCAGTAGCATTTAGCTGTGATGCGCACAATGTTGGAGGCATCACGTGACTCAATCACCTGGATGTCGTCCAAAAAAGATGACATGAACTTTTTGGTTCCCCTGTCCATTGTCGTGGCTGATATTTTGTGAAAATCAGTCATACTACATACTAAATCAGAAATACTACACTAATTGACTCAGAAATACTCTGCAGAGAGTCAGTCAAAATGAAATTATACATAGAAACTAAGCAACGCGAGGCTTTGTTTGTGAGACATGCAGTCACGTGAGACTTTCGAGGGGCGTTTCTGGGCGGAGCTTGGTAAGGTCCATACAATTTGCCTTACGTTCTGACTGAGCTTGAACTCCAAAAACTCCCATGTTTTTGTTTTGGTCTATCGCATAAAATCCCAATAAAATCCGTAACGTTTGTGGTTGAAAGGTGGAAAATGGGGCATGAATGCTTCTGTAAGTGAAGAAGTTATATAAACCAGTTATGGCCTGAGCTTACAGTTTTCCTCTCCTGCTGTAACCGTGGTTTCCGCCTCCACCCACAGCCCCTGAGCAACGCCTACCACGAGCTGGCTCAGGTCTACTCCACCAACAACCCCGCCGAGCTGCGCAACCTGGTTAACAAACACAATGAGACATTCACGCGAGACAACAACACAGGCCTGGTCAAGCAGTGCCTCTCTTCCCTCTACAAGAAGAACATCCAGAGGCTAACAAAGGTGGGGACTCTGGGCGATTAACTTGCACCAATTGTCTTAATGTTGGAAATGCGCACTGAATAAATCGGGTTTTAAATAGAATGAAATGAAACTAAACTGTAAGGTAAAGTCAGTGTCGCAGTAGCATAAAACAAGCAGTTGACTTGGATATCCAATCATCAGGCATTAATCGTTCTTTGAAGACAACACTTCTCTCTTCTGAAGCTGGAACAAAATAAAACGAATCAAAACCAGCGGAAAGATTTCATTCGCATGAGACAAAGCATAGCTAATGAGAAAAATGACTTAAAGATGTTAACAGTTTAGCTAGATTTTCAGCTTCCTATCCTGAAATGATGACATTTGTAACTAGAAGCCTGTGTTCAATTTGCTTTTGGAAAGTCTTACTCACATGATCCTGAAAGTGACCTCAGAAAAACTCATAAAATATTCCAAGAAATCAGGGAAAGCCTGTGAAATCCAGTGGTACTAGGATTTCACTGTGTTTTCATGGTAAAAATGTTAAAATGTATTAAATCGGGTACTTGGATTAACCAACAATACAGTTTAGATTGCATAGTTTTTTTCTATAAATGTTTATTTTATGAGTCGATGTTGGTTTCTGAAGTTTAATGTGCCAATATTAATGTTTAGACCTGATTTTATTTAGAGGTAAAAATATTGTGCTACTCCTGAAAATATGTTGAATGTTTATGGTTTAAACAGGAAGAAATAGTTTTTTAAAGTCATACTTTATTTATATAGCACATTTACAACAACCTTACAAAATATAACAAAATAGAAATAAAAATAGAAATATATCTATATATGCCTACCGAGCTGCGTATTGGTGTATAAATGTGTGAGCATTTGTGAGTGCGAATGAGTGAATGTGGCTCTAGTGTAAAGCGCTTTGAGCAGTCAAAAATGATTGGATAAAGCGCTATATAAGTTCAGTCCATTTACCATAATAAAATAAGAAATAAAATTAAGTTTGATTAAAAAAAATACAATAATAAAATTGGCAATAAATTACCAATAATACATTAGGAATTAAACCAACAATTACTTAATTTCAGTTGCACTGATTTCCCAAAAACTTGTATTAATTCAAATGTGCTTTAATCAAGTAGGTCACTTAACCTAAAGTGCTAAAAATCAAAGTAAAGTTGCTCTTCTCTGGCTTCAGACCAGCTTCAGCGGGTATCCAATGACTTCCTGTTTTGTCTGATCCCCGCAGACTTTCCTGACGTTGTCTTTGCAAGACATGGCGAGTCGAGTGCAGCTCTCAGGTCCCCGGGAAGCAGAGAAATACGTCTTACACATGGTTAGTCTGTGCACAGAAACAACTTTGAGCTGTTTCAAATATTTTCCTTTTTAAATTTTAATGCGAGATCAACAACGAGGTCAGTTGGAAGCAGTTCATGTAATAAAAAAATAAAAAATGTGCATTTCAGATTGAAGATGGCGAGATCTATGCTAGCATTAACCAAAAGGACGGTATGGTCTGCTTCCATGACAACCCCGAAAAATACAACAACCCAGCAATGCTCCACAAAATAGATCAAGAGGTGATCCTGAAATCTGCCTGTGGATTTTTTTCTGCTTTAATATCCTGGTTAAAGCTACTATAATCCATATCACTGTTTCATTATTATTTCCTACAGATGTTGAAATGTATAGAGCTGGATGAGAAACTAAAGTCTATGGATCAAGAAATTACAGTAAACCCACAGTTTGTGCAGAAGGTGAGTGTTTTATTTCTGCTTTAGTCATGGCTATTATAACAAATAGGCCTGTCGCGATAAACGATAAATCAATTAATCGTGTGATAAAAAAAACTTATCACGATGGATATGTGTGATAAGTGCTGAGATGCGCTGTTTCAGCTGTTTGGGATTCCCCTAGGTAATTTCCCATCAGAAAGCAGGAGGAGAATCCGAGCTTTCTGATTGGCTGCCCGTCACATTCAGCAAGCTCCCACTCGGGAAAAACCCTGATTTAGATCAGAAATTTTGTTGGGGGGAGTTTCCAAAATTTTTATTTGTAGGAACGAATGCCTTTGGAAACTCCCCCCCCCCCCCCCCCAACAAAATTTCTAGAGGCATGTTATTGCTTATCGCTGATAAGTCTTTAGGCAATTAATCGACCAGCAAAATCTCTCATCACGACAGGCCTAATAACAAATGTCTCGTGTTCATGCAAAAATTCAATCAATTAAGAGAATAATTGATTTTAAAAAAAGGAACATTTTACAAGATGATCTAAATGTGATCAGTAAAATAGATGTTGACTACAATTACTGCCTTCAGTAGTAACTATAGTCAACATTATCATCAAAATAATTTTCACATATGTGTCATGTTATGAGATAAAGGGATAAAAAAAAACCTTAGTTCAAAGACTTGTTTGAACTAATTTTTTGGAATATTACACAAAAATCACAGTTTGGTATATGCCGCAGATTCAAAATTGGAATTAAAAAGGTTTCGGAAATGTTCTTCCCGTTTGAACTAATTTTTTTTTTTTTAGGAAAATCGGATAAAATAGAAATGACTAGCATTGATTGAGTCAGTTAATTTGGGCTTAATTTTACATCACATAAATTTTGATCCACCAAAGAGGAAATACAAATATTTAAGAAATTACAACTCACTGATGTGACTGATACAATGTTCTTCTTAATCACCATTTACTAGCTTTTATTACCAGACACAACAAAGTACAGCATTTTTTGACACGTTTGGCTTTCCATATATTTTCAATACTGTTGCACTGACATCTTAGGTCACCAAAAACCCTAAAGGTTACTCCACTGCAGTTTCAAACAAGGAAGTACGTGTATAAGCTTTTGCATCATCATTTCCAGGCATTCCTGCCTCTGTTTTATAGTCAGTAGCTTAATCTACTTATTGCCTGAATAAAAGCAATAAAATTAAACGCACGCCATATTCTGAATGACAGTTGTGAAAACATGTGGTTTCCGTAACCTGACAGTTGAATATGAATGTTAAGCTCATAAAAAACTATTTAATTCAGTGCAGTAAGCAAGCATGTTTTCTCCAACATCTTGAGACATGTCTGTGGTTCATTCAAGCTTTCAAGGCAGACCAGGAAGGTGAAGCAGATTTAAAAAAAGAAGCCATTTTGTTTATTTGAGCTTTTCCCCTGTCAGTCATAGAATGTGCAGGATTTAGACATTATTAAACAGCAGAGTTAACGTACCAGTCTTCATTATTTGGGGAATACATGGAGCATACTTCTGGTTTAGTGATGCTAGTGCTGCTAATTGCTAATATGAAATGCTATAGCTTAAAATGTCCAATATGGAACTGAAAATGTGTTCTTGCATTATAAAGCCACTACCATTGTATCAGTTGAAAATGGTCTCAAAGGAAAAATATTATCGCTTATCACTGTAACTTCTGGGACAGTTTATCGTCCAGTGAAATTTATCGTGACAACAGAAGTACTGTCAGAGGTTTTTTCACACCTCTCTAATACAGACTGCTACAGGAAATCCTTCCTACTACAACTCTGATAAAAGTAACAAAGTTTTTATGATATTTTAAAGCAGTACTAAGAGAGAAATCTGAATAATCTGTAGATTACAAACTTTACAAAAAACTGGAGGAATCTGACTGAGTTCTCTAGTGAAAAGCAAATACTTCACTACTGTCAAGTATGATTTGGACTGGAATGTCAAAGTTATATTGAACAGTGGCAAAATTTGAGAGCAAAATGTGTTAAAAAGAAAAGTCCCACTTTTAATCTGTTTTTGTTCTAAGAACGTAGCTACGGCTTCTGTGTTTTCATGGTAAACATTTCTGACCTGTGCTGCTGCTGTTTCTTCACTTTTCCTGCAGAGTATGGGATCACAGGAGGATGACGTCGGTAGCAAAACGTCGAGTTATTCATGAGGGGGCCTTGGACAGGGACAGAACGCCACAGCCACCCCAACACGTTCTTCCCGGGATGAGTTGGATTTTTTTTAAGAGGAAAAGAAAACATTCTGTTGCGTCAGGACATTGGTCAAGGAAAAAAACCTAATTGTGTGGAATGATGATTAATTTGGTTATTCTTACTTCACCGTGTCTTAAGGATAACAGATCCTTAGGGAAAAAGGAAAAAAATCCAATTTTCGTCAGTGTTTTATTTATCAATGTTCATGAGCGCCACAGCTACGCTGACAGAAACCACAACAATAAAAACTGGACTTATCTGTTCCAAACGTGTGAATAAATCTCACTTGTTTTTTTTTTGTTTTGTTTTTTTGGGTTCTTCTGCATGATGGCCGTAACTGGAGGGGCATTACGAATGAAGTGAAGCATCTTTGACAAGGAATAAATATGATTATATTCTACATTTTGTAAAGACCGCGCTGATCGTTTTCTTCTCACTCCTTGGTTAGATTGTAGATATCAAACGCGAAGCTGTACACAAGGACATACCCTCGACCAAGCTCGACACTGTGGAGAAGTCGAACACAATCTGGTGCACTGTTTTCTATTTTTTTGGTTTTTGTTTCTCTATATTTTATTTTATTTTTTTCTTTTTAGGTCAGATCCACGAGGTGTCGCTAGAGCACTGCACAAGAAACGGTTTTGACAGCTTGAAGTCAACAGATATAACCAATCTGTCTTTATCAATTGGGAGCTTGAGCATTGCGATTGTGGATCTGTTAATAAATTGTTTAAGAATACAGGTGTCAGTTAATTTCCTCTACACGCTCCACTTTAGCGTCCATCATTTCATAGTGGATCACAGTCTTAGTTGTAGCTTTGAGGTTGACTCTCTTCTCAGTGGGTGCGCACCATTTTTCATCCGGCAGGGCAATTTTGTGCGCTTGCTTACTGGTGGGGTTTATATGTCATTTGAAACCATACACCAACTGGGGCATACCTTGGACGTCCCTTCTAGAATAGCGACAGACAACCAATTCGATCATATGACTAAGGTAGAAATTAAACAGTGTTTGGATGTTGTAAATGCAAATAAAATCGGAGAGTGGCTTTTTCTATTATTATTTGTTTTTTATAATGAACATTAGAACTCTGAAAAGATGGTTCTGGGAGCCAGTATAAGAAGTTACATAAAAATATGTGGGAACCTTCGGTTTGAAACGTAATAAACTGACATGTTGGCCCCGACGTTTCCCGCCGGCAAAACACTCCTCCCACGCCGCCTCATAATTTCCACCCAGGTCATCATCCGGTTGACTGTTACGGAATCAGCCCAGGCAAAGAACACCTTCAAAACAGCGGATGTGGTTCACGGGGAAAAGCCAACCAATCACGACGCAGCACCCGTTGCGTAGAGGCGGGACATGGAAGAAAAAAAGCCGAACGTTGGCACACGCCAATCACACTGAAAACGCGGCTCTGGTTGGTCCGGCGCTATTATTAAGGAGGGTCCTGACGACAGTCGCTGTGTTGAAATTCCAGTGCTAACCAACTTTAGCCAGCGCGCTAACATGTAATTGAGCGAATTTGAAGAGCTTCACGTGCTGCGTAGTCCTGGCTTTGATAGCGTCAATGATAAGTTCCAAACAGGCCGCAGTGTAAACATTCGCCTCCATGTTGGCTGCTGCGTGTGCATCAGCTCCTGCTACCGGGACATGGCCAGTTAGCCAGTACGCAGCATTCGTTGGATAAACGAAGCTGGCGAGCTAGCTGGAAGGAAGGGGGAACAAGCCGTTCGGACCGGGGCGGCGGGGGGCGGCTTGTGAACAGGTTCGTCGCTCGGAGGAGGCGGAAAGCCGGATGCTGTGACTGCCATGAGTCCCGCAGGCTGCCCCCATGTGAACAGCTTCAAAGTGGACAACTGGAAGCAGAACCTGAGGCTTATTTATCAGTGTTTCGTGTGGAGCGGTTCAGCTGAGACCAGAAAACGCAAGGTAACAAGTGGAGGGGGAGACAAGTGTCCCACTGTGCGACACAACCTAGTTTTTTTTTGTCGTTGTATTGAATGTCTGACGAGTTCCCCGCCCTTCCAAATGAGGCACATCTAATGCCAAAAAGAAAGAGCTTTCAAATAAATAAAAACGACCCTCAGAGGTTTTTGCTCTTTGACACAACGTGTAGCTCAAACTAAAGCAAACTTGTCACTCCAAACATTAACTCCTATCAAAGCTTAGGCTGGACACTACATCTGAGAGCTGATGTGCGTCTGTTTGCGTTGGCACTGCGCCTGCTGTGGCTCCACTTCCTTCCACCAGCGAACACAGCGGTGTTTCCTCGTCTGAGGGGATTCTGCCAGGTTTGAAACAACCAAACCTTCCCCCCGTCTACCCTCACCAATAAATCATTCTTCATTCGCGGAAATCAGCCTTACAAATACTTCACTGCGAGATGATCGATGAGGTTCTGTCTTTTCGTCACTTCTTAGACATCAAACCTTACAGACGTGAGGATTTTGTTGGGAGTGTTACGTGCGCATCTGCAGTGTGGGTTGGGGTCTGTCTGTTTGCATTGCATGTTCTCATTGAAAGTTGCTGGGGGCGGGTGGTGTGGGGTACTCGCTTGATGCTCACCCTCTAACGCGAGGAGCCTGGCACCGCCCTTGCTTGACAGTAACTGTAGTGTCACTACATTTGAGATAATTTTATTCACTTATTCTAGTTATAAAAAACCGTATGGGACAGTATCCAAATGAAAACATGCTGCGAGACACACTGAACCAATAATTTGTGTATTTAAAAAACCGGTAGTATTTAGGACTGTGTAATAATATCGATTTTGCGATATCGATATTTTGTTTCCTAGAAAAAAATCTATATTCATCCGCAAGTATCGTAACATCAACTGTCTCCTTACTCACTCACTGCTTGCTTTGCTGGGAGAGTGATTAGTTCATCAGGCTTAGAGTGATTCCTTCAGCTGTTAAGTGTCAAGGTTAAAAAGATATCAAACTATTCAGAGCAGGTATTTGGTGCACTTTATTTACTTTACAAATGCATGTAAGCTACAGTTTGTACTGTTTCAATTAAAGGAAACATGTTGTCTCACCACTTTGATTCATTTTGTCCAGCTATCGACTTTAAGTCTGTGTCCATGTCCAACCAGAGCCAGGTATTGTGTAGTTGGTGCTTTTAATCTGTTTTCAGTTAAATTAATTAAATCCAACTCTATAAAAGTCTCAAAATGTCACCAAATTCACTCTGTCCCTCTAAAATCTTTCAGAAAATCACTAAAGTGTATTGAATTCTATTGCAATATATATCGTATCTGAGCAGAATATCGTATTGTGAGATTATTGTATCACTACAGCCCTAGTAGTATTTGAATATGGCATATTTTGACATCAAACTGAGAGCAGTGCAGATACGTATTATTTAAATATGATATATCGTCAAACTTATAACCTTTAAGCGTTTTAGTGATTCTTTTCATTATATAAAACACAGGACATAATTTAGATGCATGTTGCAGGTACTTTAACATCCTCGCATGATAAAATATAGGAAAAAAAGTGCATCTTTTTTCTTTGTAAAGTGCAAAAATATATCATTTGAAAGCAAATCAAAACTTAAAATCATATATGGTAGAGCTGAGAAAATAATGCAAAAAAAAATTGAGGGTAAATGAAACTAAAAGTATTGATCCTAGTACTGATACCGATATCAATATTTTTGGATTTGGGATGAAACAATTCACAATTATGTGCCTTTTTTTAGTTGGTCACTCACTTTAAACCTCAGGAAAATACATTGGAGTTTGTGTTTGTGATATGATAAAACGGCTAAAATGTATGAATACATGAAGAGCTGCAGTTACACCCTTCCTCCCAAAGAAACAGGCAATCAGCATACATAGTCCCCCCTCATCAAACCTGGCAACCCTGGTCCAGCTCTAATGTGAATCTGTAGATGCACAGCATCATTTCTTCAATATTTTCCGACATCTCACTGTAAGACGACGCAGCACAGCTTTTGATCCCTACATGCATCAGCCAGCCTCGGTTTCCCCATGACCCACTTTTTCCATTTTGAACAAGTTTTTCTTCCTGTTTTCACTTTGGGGGTTCAGCCGATCTTTTTGTTTTCTATTTCTTCTTTTTTTTCCCAAGCTACGGAATTTAAGTTCCAGTGTCTCATGCGGCATTATTATGTGGTGTCACATCTCAGCCGTGAATCTGTTTTCATTGATCCTTCTCTCCCTCCACGCAGCACTCGTCTTATTAACACACAAAAAACTTAAATTTCACTTTCTCTCTCTTCTTGCCTTCCATAACTCCTTCATCTGTGTTCCTCTAATTTTGCCCTTCCTGCTGTTTCCAGCATTCTGCATTTCTTCTCATTTCCATGGAGGCTCATAGGCATGCCAGCATTTCATCTGCATTCTCCCCCCCACCCTGCTACTTTTCACAGACAGAATGTATGTGTAGCACAATAATAATTCATACCAATTTGAATACACTGTATTTACACTCTATTTCTTTCTGTTATTTTAAAAGGAACAATGTGGCATAACAAAAATATGCCACAGTTAGCTGTTAAGACTAGTTTTCATCTGTTGTCCCTCAATGTGCAATCAATATAGATACAAGATATTTTAGGCAAACTAATAAGCTTCTATATAAGAGAATAATAGTGATTTGTTTTTAAAACAAAAGTAAATCTGGTCACAGATTAAGTAGAATAAAGAGCCATATAGCACAAAGGTTCACCACAATACATTAAAAAAACAGAACAAAATGTTTTGTGCAGATGTGGTGAACATTATTTGTCCCACCTCTCTCCGATCTGCAGGCCAAGTCATGCATCTGCCACATGTGTGGAGCCCACCTCAACAGACTCCACTCCTGCCTCTACTGTGTCTTCTTCGCCTGCTTCTCCAAAAAACACATCCACGAACATGCCAAGAGCAAAAGGCATAACCTCGGTATGACCACACACACACAAACACAGATTTGTGTCCATTTACTTTTTTAAACATCTGATGATTTATGGAATTTAGTACGTTGGGACAAACAGACCACATTTGGTAAAATCAGTGGCGGTTCTAGCATTAGTGACGCCCCGGGTAAAGGGTTCTCAGGGTTGTCCCCTGGTGGACTGGGACAGTGCACCAGTTTCCCCGTCATTTTACCTATTAAAAATGTTGAAAGGTGACACTGCCGTATCTCCAAAACCAAGCAGATATGGCAGTGGACTATTTAAAGGTAATCTCTCTGTATGTTGTGTATTCATAATCAAATATTATCATTATTAAATGGATAATTTGTATGCTAAAGATTACTTATGTTTTATTATTCAAAAACAACAGGTAGAGTTGAACGTCATACCAAGCTTTATAGATAACCTAGGTGTGATTAGGACAAGACCAGAATGACAGGGCCGTCTATTTTCAGTAACATTTTTTTTTTTTGAACAGGTTAGCAATTTTCAGATTGTTTCCCATTGCAGTGTACTGTTTGGCAAAATACCCTTAAATCTGATCACTCATAAAAGGATAAACTATGCATAAAAATGTAACTGCATGTTATTTATGCAAACATGTTTTTTTCCCATGCAGTTGCACATCATGCACTCTGTGTTCAGATTTTCAATGCACTTGCACCAAGAAAATGGCGCATCGTTGTTTACGGCTTAGAACAGGGCGCTAATATACGTCTCATTGTTGATATTAGCAACTTGTCATAAGGCTTTGATATTTGACACTTATAGTGTTCTCCAAAATGAGCCTTCACAGAAAATTTTTAAGGGTTTTTTTGGCTCTAGTGGCCTTTATTTGAAAATGCTAGGACACGAACATAGGTAATGAGAGAGAGAAAGGTCACCAAGCCGGGATTCGGACCTGTGACGGCCACGTCGAGGACTAAGACCTCCTTATGTGGGTTGTCCTTAATCCCTGCTCCACCACAGCACCCCTTCATAGAACATTTTGAGTGAATAGTGGTTACAAACCTGGTTTATTATAAAAATCATTAATCACTTAGCCTGGTGGGAGTGCAAATGAAGCCTGGTGGCCTGCCAGACTATTTTCCCCAGACAGCCAAAATTGTGGTCAGTTTTCAGTCACCTGGTTTTTTAAAACTTTTTTTTCATTCTGTTTTCATCTTATTGTGCTGAAATCAAGCTTGAGTCAGGGGGTGGGGGTTGTCTTTTACACAAATTTGTCAATTAAATTGTTGTGGAAAATCTACCAATTTTAATTTAAATTCTAAATGAAATAGTTTTTAGTGGAAATCAGTGGTGTAGTTGACGATGGGCCACCCTATAAGAGGCCATGTACGCCCCTGACAAGATGCTACCCTGAGCAGTGAACCGTATTAAGAACCACCACTCTGATTCAGTTCTAGTTTCCCTATTTTTAACTGTGTTTTATCTTCTGTTCATCAGAGTGTGTTTGTATATAAAAAGAGCTTTTAGTTGTGTGTGTTTGAACACACTCAGTGTGGCACGCCGAGACATTTTATTAAGGGCGACATAGTTAGGAGCTCTTACGCAAGCTAGTGCAACATAATTGCAACACCTTCTACAGGGAGATAAGCCTCAAGGGGGATTGTGAATGTCACTGGTGTATTTGTTTCCCATTGGAGGGAATATGTGATTATGTATATATATTTTACAGCTTACTCCTTCATTCAGAAGTGTAAGCTGTAATGGGAAGGCAAGTCATGATGAAATTAGATTTTTATTTCAGAAACTCTTTATTTCAGAAATTGAACCAGTCTGGTTTTGGATGTCACTTCTACTTCCACATAGGATGCTATTATGGCGTGTTCTCCCAGCGAGAAATGGAGGGAAAAAAACATTCAACTCACTAAACATCATTTTATGAAACAGACTCCAGATCTGAGCAGAAGAGACTCCATTGAGCCAAGAATTGCTTGCATGCGATTTAGAAAATAACTAATTCTTGACCAAACATCAACTTTTAATATTGGTTGCACATGAGCTACAATTCCAATTTCAAGTGACGTCTGTTTTACTTCATTTTTAGATGCTTTTTTTATACAGTTTTTTAAAAAAAATCTTGCTACATCAAAGCCAGCAGTCTGGATTCTAGTGCATCTTGATAGTTTTAGCTCATATATTTTGTACAAAACCAAAATTCTGAAAGCTTTCATTCTCTGACTATTATTGGACTTGGGACTGGCAATTTTCATATTGTTTATCACTTTTCTCATCAAATTTTTTATAAGAATTTTGAGAAAAAAAACAGAAAAAAGAAGTGACATTTTTGGAAACGCTATTTTTACTTTTTTCTCCACTTGTGTCAGTATATATCAGTAAATTTACATTTACCTGAAAAAGTAGCAATGTGTTCTTTTTTAAATAACTTTCTTTTATCACTATCGCAATAATACTAAAAAATGTTAGGATAAAAGTCCGTGTCTCCCACCTTTATATTGGACTTTGGAGGAGCATATTTAGCATATTTGCAAGCAATTTGTTGCATTTGGTCCATTGCAACCAGGTTGAAACCAAAGACAGTCAGTTGAGAAAGAGAAATATTTAGTATTCCTTTTCACATGTCACTGCTTATCCCTACATAACCAGTCATATTCATGCTAATGCTGCATTTAATTGTTCTTTTTGTTTGGTGCAATACTGTGCGTCTGGTGATGATACTGTTTTTTAGCAAATACAACATTCTAACTAGGGATGTGCCGATCAGGTTTTTTTCTGCCGATACCAATATCGATCACCCCTGAGGGCCGATCGCCGATTCCGATCCCCGATACTGATCACGATCACATAATTATTTATTTTTTTATCATAAACACTACTGTTACATTATGTGGAAAAAGGAACCATTAATTCACCTTAATTTAGACAAAAACTTGTTTTTAATAACTTTTCCAAGAAGAAAACTAAACAAAACCGGCATTGTGCAAATTGTACTGCTATCAATAATACTATCTTTAACAGACTAATGACATAAAGGCTCTGAAGAGGCTAAATAATGCAAAGAGCCAAAATAAAACCTCTCAACATTGCTAAAAATTCAAGTATAAAATTTAACATTTAAAGGCAAATACAAGATCCATTACAATAAACAATCCAGAGTTACTGAGTGAAAACTTCCTGTTAGCATGGCGGCTAGCTGATTACTGCTAGTTCTGATTGGCTGTTTCTGACTGAGCGGAGTAAT
>CAEGAF010005117.1:0-11796 GCA_903067075.1 Micropoecilia bifurca
TATATATATATATATTTATATATATATATATATATATATATTAGAGGGGTTTGAAAGGCCGCTTAGCATAGTGACAAAGTGGATAAGTTGGCAACAGAGTATTTTTCATCCTAACCACAGCCTCACTCAACGCCATCGATCACCTAATGTTCCCCTCAGTGTTTCTTTGAATCGCCCACTTTGTGGGAATTTTTTCAAAATTTGTCAAAGGTGTTAGTTACACTTTAAGTTTATTTTTATATATTTGTGTTTTATAGCACTTTGCAAAAGTGCTATAACGTTCATCATTGTTATCGTTAAGCAGCAGACAGTCGCATTTTGGCTCAGCTATCTCCTCACCATGACAGACCAGTACACTACAGCATCACTACAGACCGCTCATCAATCCGCCAATCAAACTGAAACACCTCCAGGAACAAATCGACATATTGCCTTTGTTCTAAAATATGTTTAAGATAATCACAATATGGTTTTTTGACATTTTACTTTTTAGTTTATTTCTTATCATATTTGTTCAATTCCATAGAGATAAGGAAATGTTATTCTCTAAAATTGTTGATTTGAGGTTCAAATGCCAAAACTGCTTTATTCTGTCTCAGCTGTGCCTCCTACAACTGTGTTACATGCTGGGACTTTTATTTTTTTTAGTTGTTGTTTTTATTTTACTTCTACTGTGAGGCAGCAGATTATATCACAGACTGATTTTGAGGCTATGTTTTACTTATATCTACAATGCAAAACACCAGGAACTCTGTATGAGAAAACATGAATTATTATTCACCTAAAGCCCACATTATGATGACAGGACGTGAAAAATGGGTCAGCATGAGCCATTATTATAGACTCTGGAGCTGAGGACTCAATCATGCAAGCCCATGGGGAAGACAAGGAGATCTGCAATAGCTCAGCAACACAGCTTAAATGAAAGCCTGCAGAAGGATGTGAGACAACAAAAGGCATAGCCTAGAGATCTGAAAAGACATAAGCCTTCAGTGAACATACAAGCTTAAGATGGTACAGAACTAACACTGGCTACTCTAAAGACCCTTTTCATCCTATGTCTCACATGTCTATATCCTACTTAATAATAATAATAATAATAATAATAATAATAATAATAATAATAATAATAATAATAATAATAATAATAATAATAATAGAGAAATGAAAGAGTTTTTTCTAGAACATTTAAAACTTAGGAAAGCTTCTTTAAAGTTGCTATCCTACCTTTTAAGATAATTTAAATAACTTAAACTCAGATGCAACACCTACAAAAATACCACACAAGCAACTATTGTATAAGTTTCCAGATAACCCCATTTTAAATCTGCTGTTTCACAATCGTAATATTTTTTTTTCAATTGTAATTTTAAGTTAACATTTTTAATAGATTAATATTCTGGTCACCAGTGTGAAAAATATACCCAGAGAATGACAGAAACAGCCATCCATTGTTCGAACAAAAATCCCCGTTTTTGCTGCAGGAGCAAAACCACTTTGTATGAGATGATTAGAAATTTTTTTTTCAGCCACTTCAGTTCAACTTCCACTTGCAGTAAACCATAACAACAGTCTAATTAATTTTAGCTTTGAAATTCCTAGTTATGCTGTCAAACAGACCGTCTGAATTATTGCTTGCAGGGCCAATCAGCATCCAAAGCTGAAGGATAATTAAACAAGTGACTTCCTGGAGTATGAACAAGCAGTGCATGTGCAGTGCAGAAAAATTAATAACACAAAAAAGTGGCGTCTCTAAAAGACTGGCATTCCTTCTTTTACATTAATATATTTTCTGAAGTGTCATAATCATTTAACTGAAATTTGAGATATGAAATATAATTTATTTCCTTTATATTAAATATTTTATCTATTGTATGACCAATAGAAACTCTAACAAAAGCTTCAAAGACCCCATCAGATGAGACAGATTCTCTTTTTTTCTCACAGAATGTGAAAGCAGGTTTATATGATCATGTGCTTCAGTAAAAAAAGTTTTATCATCTTTCATCATCATTTGAAAACTATATTTTATAGCTACTCATCCTGTCTCGTTGTTCTCAACAATATAATCAGGTTTAAATGTGAGAAAAGAGCAACTATTTAATTCACACTTAACAAGGTCGCAAGAACTAAGAGTAACAAAAATAAAATCTCTTGGTTGTTGTGGCACCTGAAGGATACAAAATTAATATAATAATAGGTTATGCATTAACGGCATTCACAAGTTTTTTAAAGCAATTCTGAATCTATTTTAAATAATAAGGGTGTTAACATTTGCCTTTTTACAGAATAAAGACGGTTCAACAATCTTTTAAGAAAATCTTGCTATTCCAACATCATTAATTCCTCACTGACATCACAGAAGATTTTTTTCTGGTTCAAAGCATTTAAGACAAAGCTAAAATAAGTGAAGCTAAATCAAAAGCTATAAACCATATGCCAAAGTCAGCTCATGAAAAACAGTGGCTACTTGTAATCAGCAAACCTGTAACTTAGAAAAATGGCATTCACACTTAGAGGGTTTGCTCAGTGTAATTAAGAAATGTAAGAGAAATCTAAATGTTGATTAATGTAAACATTCATCTAGCCTTGTGTTTAATGCCAACTTTAATTTTCAGATGTAGAAGAGAAAGGGACTAGCAGATTCAGAGTTACTTTAACTCTCCCACTCCTCTCTATGAAATCAGACAACAAAGAATTTATAAATGTTTTATACCTCATTAAATTTACCTCCTTCAAGGGGGTCAAAGCTATAATTAGGCGATACAAACACAACTCTGTAATTTGTCTGGTGTTTAAGATACACTGAGAAACTTGTTAGACTTGGCCATAAAATGAGCTGCGGTTCATCCCATCACAGATGGACTTCGTTTCAGTTCATCCATCCACATCTGGTATTAGCAAGTCCCAAGGGACCACTTTAACTCTTCAAATCTGAATAAACATGTGAATTATTTACATTTCTAAAAAACCAAATGGTGGAGCTCTTCAGGTTCCGTTTCTGCAACCCCACACCAGATTACAGTCTTAAGGTTTTACAGAATAACTCAAAGCATATGGATATAGTGAGCATTTTTATCCTTTTTCATATTTAGCTCATATCTGCAAAAATCTTACAAACTTCACTTTGTTTACACATTTGCACACAAACAAAGTGAACATTTGGACATGATGCATTTCTGAGATGAGCTAGAATTATTTTGTTATCCTCAGTTAACTAACCAGATTCTGCCTTGACCCAATACTGTTGTTAACTCAAAACCATCACATTAGCAAATCTCCTGCATTGTGAATGTGCACAACTTGAAGAGGCGAGTATGAACACACAGATCTAACACAACATAAACAACATTGTTGATTCTTGCAAATGTAAAACGAGAAAAAAAAAGTTTTTTTCACATAAAGTGCCCATGAAAACAGTTTTTACCAAAACGTTTCAATAATTATTGGTAAGACGTGATAAACCACCAGCTTTTTTCTAGTAATAATAAAACCATGTTATTATAATGTATAAGTTTTTGTTGTAGTCAAAGGATTTGATTCTCCTTTCTTGTTTACAATTTTCATGTCTGAAAGGCTATAATCAGAATTTGTATGAATTTAGCCCTTGGTATAATAGCCCATAACATCACTACATTCTACCAAGATCAGGCTATTGCAAACATGAGCTGATTAAACATGAACAGTACCCTGTGGATAACATGGTGAAGGTTTCATGTATCATAAAACCTATTGTAAAGAACCTTTAATTGGTGTATGATTGAAGTAGGATTGAAGTATTTGAGTTTCAGTTTAAATTATCCCACCTGCAGAGCTGAAAGAAAATTATTGTTGGGTCACAGATGGAATATTTTAATCTGAGTTGCAGTAATTCCATAGTGCAGATGTACATGTGTTGGCGATCTGCCTTTTTCCTCTAAATGTTGGTGGTCAGCATTGGTCATTATGGTTACACAGCTTAATCAAACCACAAGACATGACTCCAATAAAGGAGGTCTTTGTTCCAGTGTTCATTTGCAATCTGCAATCCGGCATTTTTTGTGTTTCCTTTGGAGTGATGGCTTCCCACTCACTGAATGGCCTTTCATCCCAACTCAGTACAAAACATGTTTTACTGTGGATAATGACGAATCTTCACAAAGTCTCTGACGTTTCTTCTAGAGTTGATTTGAACCGATTTGGACCTAAACTGTATGAGCTCAAGCTGTTTTGCACTGACGACAACAAAGTTCCAGTTTCTACATTTGCAGTTTTTAAACTCATATTTCAAAAGACTTGAAGTATTAGTTAGATGGCAGCAAACTTGGGTTCTGCAAAGTATTGTCAAAGGGGGCTGGAAACAAATGCATGGCACACTATGGATATTTCTGTTTGAAGATTTAAGAAAAGTCATTACAGACCTTGAGAAACTTACATTCTGTTGCCATATATATTTAAGAGAGAAGATGCTTTCTCCTTCAATGCCTAAAAAAAATACTTGTTCAGTCGTGTCCTAATGCTTGTAATCTGACCTTCGAGTAAATCTACTGGAACATCAGCTGTTAAGAAGATTGGTAAATGTCTTAAATGTTTTCCATTTAAAAATAAATGTTCTCTCTGAAGAATGATAGACTGTAAATCTTTGAAAATCACTGTGTAACTCTTCCCAGATTGATTGGCAGCAACAATTGTTTCACTTGGGTAATTGTCTCTCTGCCTTGGCAGCTTGAAAATGAGCATAAAAATCACGATTGTGTATCAATTTCCCTCAACTTCCCAATTATACACTACTTTATGTTAGTCTGCCACATAAAATATCAGTAAATTACAGTGAAGTTTGTTTGCAAAAGTAGTTACACCCCTTCAGTTTTTTTCACATCTTGATACATTCACAAAGTGA
Organism: Micropoecilia bifurca; assembly: GCA_903067075.1. Classification (NCBI taxonomy): domain Eukaryota; kingdom Metazoa; phylum Chordata; class Actinopteri; order Cyprinodontiformes; family Poeciliidae; genus Micropoecilia; species Micropoecilia bifurca. The sequence goes on from CAEGAF010005117.1 coordinate 4,880, forward strand.
TATTTTAATACTGGCAACCAAACATTAAGTTGACATCTATTCTAAATGAACGCCTACATTGCCATAGGTGTGTCTCCAGTAGGAAACAGGCTTTTAGTGACTCGAAGAGGAAATTTCAAGAGTTTGTTGAAGAGAACAAGGTATGCTAAATTACATGGGTAAAAAAGTGGAAAGTACTCTGTAACAGTAGCTAACATTGTTGAGTTATAGTGTGTGCTACATTACCATTTGTATGATAATCACATAGATTGCTTTTCCTGCTTTCTTTTGTCCCTGAATACCAAGACTGTCAAGGCTTGCTCATACTGAATGCAGTGTGTGTCACCTCCAAACAATCTGTTCAAGGTCTCCTGGTGTGTTAATCTGCTGAAAAACCGAATGTATACTCTCACATAAAGGTGTTTATTTGCATGCATAATGAAAAAGCTCTTTTCTGTGACAATAGACCAAATTCAAGGAAGGTTAGAAAATAATGTTTTGTAAAGATTGTTATGTGTGCAAGGGCTGTTATCTTGTGTATTGGTTTATAGATTCTGTGACGACGAAGGTCACCTGACACTTTAATATTAACACAGAAGCCCCTCAAGGCTGCAATGATTTAGAATTGGTGCTTTAATAATACATTTATTGTCAAACCTGCTCTCAGAATCTGCAATGGAGGCAGAATAATCACATTAATCTCACGTTAATTTCCAAAATATTCCTAAAACCAAATCGAACATAAAGAAAAAGAGGAAATACAGAAGGGAAAAACTACCTTAGGCAGGGATAAAAAAGAAAAACATTGACCATCTAAAAAAACAGGATTTTATCATATTTAGAAGGTTTATTTGTTCAATACGAAACTGACTACATCAATGAATGACAAACTGAAACTAATATGTTTGCAGCAAAGTATTCTTTAACAGTTTTACCAGACTTTTGGAGAGGCAAATTCAGTCACAGCCACAAAAATAAGACAACTATCCACCACACTTTTTTAATCTCTAAATTATTAAATCACCCAAGACAAAGGCTAAGCTTAATTTTGCTCTTCATCCTAACATTTATTTTCAGTAAGACTTTTTTGTGACACTTTTGAGGAGAAATAGGTGCAATCTTATTTCACTTGATGTACAGTTTTGGGATGTTTGTAGTTTCTTGGAAATAGACAGTTTTGTAGCTTTATATTGTATTGATGGTCAAATCTAGGGCAGAATAAACTAGTTTACCATGAATAACTGGGTAAACAGAATTTCTTACCAATTAAATATTTACAGATAAAGTGGAATATAAAAACTTTTTCAAACATATTATTTTAATCATATATAGTACTGTGTGGAAAACAGTTTTCATAATGAATGAATACATTTATTATGACGCATTTACCTGGATGTTGCATCCAAAAATAGATTGTTTTTTAAAGGAATAATTTTTCTTTTACAACACTTGTTACCAACAGCATTAAGAAACAAATTCAACAGAAACGCAAACACAGTTGGTATTACAAGCAGCATGTAGTAGCTCCTGATTGGATCTATTCCTGAGGCCCCTAAGGAAATGTTCTATCTTTACATAATAATTAAGTCCAACCCCATATTTTTAAAATAAACACCAATGTTACTAATTTTAGTCCGTTTCTTAAATGAGGCTCATTCATCATCATATTGCAAAAGGTTATATAATACAATTTAATGTTATAAAATGACTTCTTCAAGTAGTATCTTGCACAAAAAGTCCAATAAGTGAATGTAGGATGTTTTGTTTTGTCCAAATGCAATAATGCAGAGTTCAGATTTAATCCAGCTCTTGGATTATGATTGAGTCCTGAAGCATCGTCACTGTTGAATCATGTTTGTGGCCTCACAAGGAGGAACATCAGCTTTTCCTGACCTCATGTTTCACACATCATCACCATATCCCTTCACTGTCTAAACAGGTGTTCAGCCTACTCTGAAGGATACATTTTTTAAAGTACACACACCAATCCACTAGTTCTCCTTCCTCCCTCCTCACTCCCATCTTATTAAGAAGCTTCCTTCCTTCTTCAAAGCCCTGGTGACTGATCCAGTAAGAGATTTCAAGCTGTGCCTTGTAATGATGCAAGCCATGTGAAGTGCAGAGCAATGGGTCAACATCAAAAAAGTTGAAACAATGCTCTAAATAGCATAGAATTGAAAATTAGGAACTTCTTAAACTCCCTTTTAATCATTTTTAGCAATAAAAACAGAAAACAATTTAATTTTCCCACACATTAAATCACCACTTTTCATTGATTCTTAATTTCTTATCGTCACTAATCAATGCCTTCCAGAATAGTAACATTCTGTGACTCAGTCATCATTACAGGACGCAAAGATGAAACAACAGCTCGTTAACTAGGATGTAGATTACTATTAAATGTGAATTTAAAATATGCAGAAAACACATACTGTATATCTGTTTAGTGCAGCAAATGATAGAAATACAAGTTTTGGAGAGGTTTTTTTTAAGATGCTTTTTTCAGTGACAAATTCTATAGTTTTCATACTGACACGTCATTTATTTTTAAGCAAAACTTGTAAAATTCAAATGATAAATATTGCATAGCTACGGGAACACTGTTTTAGTCTCAGTTTTCACAAGGGACGTATCACCAAAAGATTTCCAGAAGAAAACATGAGTGAAGAGGTAAGCCTCTGTTTCAACTAATCAGGAGACAGTAAGAATGCATGAAACATCCCGTAGAAACCGATACAATAAAAAAACCTAGTAAAGGAGCATATTAGCTTGATTTTTGAGTTAATATAAACACCACTGGATTTCCATCCACAAGAGCAAAATCTAAGGTGATCTGAAAATTACACAAAGAAGAAATTCCTGCATTGAATGGAATGTTTTTTTTTCTCTCTTCAAACATTTAGAAATGTGCAACGCGCTAAACTGAAAATGTTCTGTCCTCTGAGGCGAATCTCAAAGAAACATGCCCTGAACCCTTTTTGTCTGGATGCATGAAAATGTCAAATGTCTCAAATTATCTTCACTTACAAACTTTAGTACATAAATATTAAAGTCATGAATTTTCAAACAGAGAATCTTATCTGCCAGGTAAAAGGTGCTGCATAATTTCCAAGCTCAGAGCTGATTTTGATAAATTAACAAATCCCTTTAACTTTTTTTTTCTACTTTTTATTTTTGTGTGATTTTATTTGGAGAGTTTTGCTGTTCAGCTCTACACTTTAGTTCAGTTGTGAAAATGCAAGTAATTGCTGGTTCATGTATCAGCCAGAATTCAATTCAACTCAGTTTATTATTATAGCTAAAATTCACAACGAATGTCATTTTGTGGAACTTTATGAATAAATTAAATCACATTTATACTCAATCACACATGCATTCCATTTGATCCAAACAGTACATTAAGTTCTGATATTTATTCAAAGTTTTTAAAAAAAATCTAAGTGGTAATTCCCAAAGCTCCTTCAATGCTACTACTATCGAGGTCTTGGCAGCCTCCCTGACCGCTTCTATCTTGTATTTTCAATGAAGAAATGTCCAGTGTTAGTCATGTCCGGGTTAGATATTTTTAGTGTGCCAGTGTGTGGACACTTTTCCCGGCTGATACCTTCGTAGAACGACTGACTTCTGATCCTGCATAACCTCTCTACAAACTCTAAAAACACTTCCAAATCAAACAAGAAATGATTCACAAGGAACAAAGTTTTGTAGAAAACCCGTACTGTGAGTGAAAAAGGACAAATTCTGAGAAAGGACTCAGGATTCTGCTTGACCTAAAAAGATCAGTGTAAATATGGTGATTTTTTTTTTTTTGAAAAGCAGCACAATCTGTTCTTGCACCTGTGGGATAAGTATGCTTAGGTTACAGATTCAGATGTCTTTTCATTTTATTTTACGTATAAAATTTTGCAACTGCAAAAAAAAAGATTATTTTAAAGTAACGGTTATGTGTGTGCTGTATGTCTTGGAACATCAATTTAATTTCTAAAATAAAACAACAAATGTATTATGAAGTTGCATTTTTCCACTGTTTTTTCTCTGAGAATGTACAATTGCAATAAAGCTGAATTAAATTTAAGATTATTTTTACACTTCTTTATCAGGCCTGTCAAAAGAAAACAAAAAGACTGAAGTGTACTGGCATGGAAATAACTTCAAAACATGATCTCACACACACACACACACACACACACACACACACACACACACACACACACACACACACACACACACACACAAACACACACACACACACACACACACACACACACACACACACACACACACACACACACAGTTCTATAACAATAGCAGTGTTGAGTCCCTCAGGAACCATTGTGACATCGAGTCAATGCACCTAATATGGAGCGCTTTCTCTCTTGGGGCACATACATATGAAATTGGCTCAGGATTCACTGCTATCACTCACACAGACTGTCAGATGCTTAGTGGCATTCTGTTGATCCAATTAATTAGCTCCTAATAAGACATGGAGATAAAAGGGATTTGCTACTACTAAGCAGTGACAGAATCAAAGCCCTCTTCAAATTAAGCCAATGCTTTATCACAAACTGACCATTAAAGAGATATATTCTCTCTGAATAGTCATTTACACTAGGTAATTTCTCCCATGAAGACTCGTACCTTAAGCAAAAACTCTTAAACAAAGATTTTCTAACTTCTATTGTCTTGGTTTAACTTCTAAATGAGATCTATATGCAATTTGCAGCAATTTTGTCGGTGTCACACCCTCGTCTGAGACAGTTAATCAAGCGGCGCTGAACGGAGGTGACATCCTATCCTGCATGAAGCAGATGTTGTAAATCTACTGCAGCTCACTCAGACAGGTGCCCTCCAGCTGGTTCCTCTCTGTTGCTTTGTGTTTCCTTTCTGAGCAACACTCGGTCCAGCTGTTATGTTATCCTCATTATAAGGTTGTACGGCGAAGCCTGATTAATGACCAAAAGAGGACTCTCTGTAGAATAACATGTTTGTAGCCTAAATGTGCTTTGAATATTTAGATAAAGTTTAGAGAAGATTTTGTCCCCTAGATGTGACTTTCAGATACAACTTTACCATTTAAGACAATAACATTTAAGATATTTTGGAAATAAAGACTCTGGATAAAAATGAGCCACTGTAAAATTAGCATTAAAAGTCAGCAAACATGGAGGAATAAACTGAAACTAGATGGGCACCCAAGTAGAATAACTAATCCACTTTGATATGAGCCATTTGTAAGCATATTCTATTACTTGTTAACAAAAAAAAAGACAGTCAGTAAATCTCTTGGTAGCAACTTAGAGCATTTAAAATGGAAATATGGTGAAGACAACTTCTGAAGTTGAAGTGTGATGTTGTTCAAACCTAAAATCATAATGCTGAATGGTTGTTGGTGACTGAGAGGTTGGTTCAAGTATTTCAGACATTGAGGATGTATAACTTACCAAAAATGTATGTAATTAATTACTAAACTGGCTTTTCACAAAGTCATAATATCATATGTGATTACATAAACCTGTTCAGGGATTGTGGGTGGAAATTGACATTTTTTTGCTATATCCTACATCTCTCCTTTTAAAAAGTTAATGAAATCTTGAATATTGTCTCTACATAAATAAACAACTTCAACAGTGGGAATTTCACATATTACAATCTCTGGTTTACAGCAAAAGAAAATATCCAGCCTGCAGCAGTTATGTGGAGGAAAAGCCCTTGTTGTAATTAAGTTTTATATAATGTGCAAACAGCAAACAACCATCACCAGTCATGTCTTCTTTTTTTGTGGTGAAGATAAAACCGTAAACCGCTTCCTCTGAAGAAATCTTTCCAGACATGCCATGCCAAAATTATTCATCAATCAATTTTTGTATACAAGTTGCTAGCTGCCATAACTCAGCTGATACATACTTCAAAATGAGAACTATGATAACAAAATATCCAATTTGCAGTAATTCACTTGCCCCACAGTGTAAATAAACAACTAAATATTAATTAAATACATTGCACTGCCGTTGTTTGAATTGCGTTAATTGCAGATGCATCAAACAGTTCAGTTTGTGATTTGCTCCTGCCTGCCTGCAAGGCAGAAAAAGAAAAACAGCATCCCTCATGTAAAAGAAATGCTATCATAGCTCTTTAATGGCCTGTGAGACATGCTTTTTTTGCAATTCATGCATATGGATATACTGCACCACAACACTAATAAAATGAATAGGAATGTATTTTCCTTCCGTTTCACTCACTGGAAAACAAAAAAGGGGAGATAAGATACAAGAACAGTACATTTCCCAGCAAAGAAAGAAGCGACTGTTAATCAAAGTCAAATTCAAATTTCTCTTAAAAGTATTACAAAATTAGAGCAAAATATGATTTCAACACAACTGCTGTTTTTGATCCAAGTTACCACAAAGACACTCCACCAAAGAATATTTCACATGAGAAAAAAAATCTTATTAAATCAACTAAATAGAGAAAATATGCATTTCCAAAACCAGAACTCCCTTGGGACATTACCAGTTTCTAAAATGTGGCTCAAAGAAGAAAACTGACCTACAGATTTTGTCATGGGGAGAAAAGAACCACTGATGCACAAAGGAGCCAAAGCCTGGCCTGTGTGGTCCGATCCACCAGATGAACTGCTGAAGCTTTAGTAGCTGAACAGGTTAATGCTGGTTCTGATAGAAAGGTGGTGTCAGAATACACACTGAATCTCAATTTGTTGTTTCTCCAGCCCAGTCAGGGTGTCGGTGCTGACCCTGAATCTGAAATGAGTATGTTATGATCACGACTAGACCACAAGTAATGGAAGAAGGTTTCCTGGATTAATAAACTGTATATTACATGAATGGCCATATGTGTGTGTATGTGTGTGTGTGTGTGTGTGTGTGTGTGTGTGTGTGTGTGTGTGTGTGTGTGTGTGTGTGTGTGTGTGTGTGTGT